>JAAMXY010000152.1:0-17477 GCA_019677205.1 Pinguiococcus pyrenoidosus | reverse complement strand
ATGCGCCAGCTGGACGGAGCGCCCGGCCTGCACGCTGATGTAGCGCTGCAGGTCGGACAGCTGCACATTCCGAGGGATGCGCATATCCATCCGCCCGTCGAAGTTGATGGGCTTGAGCGAGAGCGCCACGTGGTCTCCGTCAGTGGCGCACAGCCACGGGTTGGGCAGCGCCTCGTGCTGGTTGGCCAAGTTGAGGCCGTAGATGCCTTGCTGCGACTCCAGCGTCGCCTTCCGCCGCAGCTGCTCCTGCGACACTTCTGCCGGGTTGGCGAAGGGGAAGAGCACGGGCGAACGCGGAGGCATGTACCCCTTGGCCGCCTTCCGCTTCTCCTCCGCCGCCTCCGAAACCAATTCGTCAATGTGCGCCACGATCTGGCGCGCGGCGTGGTGGCCGGTTCTCTCATGCGCGCGCCGCATGCGCTGGATGAGGTTCTCGATGGCCTGTTCCAAGGTCACTTCGCTGTCGTCGTACCAGCCCGCCTGACTCTGCTGCGCCACGCGCCAGGCCTCCAGCCGGCCGGCCTTGCTGGCGCGCAAGATGGACTCCATGAGCGCGCGGAGGCACTCACAGGCGTCCATGGAGTAGAGCTCGATGAAGGGGTTCTTGGGCGCCGCTTCGCTGATGCGTTCTCCCACGGTCAAGATGGTCTCCAGCGCCAGGAGGCAGCCCTCGACAAGCTTGAAATTGAAGCTCGGACCCAAGTAGTGATACACATCCGCCAGAACGTCGTCGTGCTTGCGGAAGCGTGCCAGGCTGCGGAAGAGTACGGGGACCACTTCGTAGTCCAGCGTTGCTTCTACGATGTCCGCCACCTCCGTGCTGAAGTGTCTCAGGATCAGAATGGCGCGACTGCCCACGCTGTCCTCATCTTTCTCTACGATGCGCAGCAGCTGCAGCAGGAGCGGCTCGTCACCTGCAAGCAGCAAATCAGGGACGGTGAAATCCTTGGGTAAGTTGTGACTCGGGGCGTCGCGGTCGCAGAAGTGGTTCGACACTTCCCACGCGAAGTCGCCGACGCTTTTCTTGCCGATGAGCGCCTCGAGGCTGCTAAGCGCCAGCGTCTTGAGCACTCGATGCTGCGAGCGCAGCATCTCATTCAGCGTACGGAGCATCTCGCTCAGCACGTGCGCGCCATCGCCTCCCAAGTCGCCAAAGCATGCCAGACCCTCCAGACGGATGTGCACGTTGAGGCAGATGGCCACGCACACGACGGCGTGCATCTTGCTGGGCGTCAGAGGGTTTCTCAAGCGCTTCCTCTTGCCTTGCTCCTTGAGACTTCCAGTGGTCCAACGCCGGTCTCTGGGTGACACCTCACTATCCACGCGCGTGGCGGCCTCGGCAGCCGCGCGGGCGGCCAACTTTGCGGCGGTGTCCGCGTCGGCTCCCAGGGCGAAGGCAGCCTTGGTGGCGCTGAGAGCCGCCACCTCTGCGGAGTGCGAGCGGATGCGCACGGACGTGTCCTCGCTGGGCGTCATACCCAGCAGGATCTGGCAGTGGCGCAGCAGCGCGGCGGTGAAGCCGGCGTCGGGATGGACGTACGGTAGTGCATGCGCCAGCGCTGTGCAGGCGTTGCTATAGACTTCCAAGTCGTGCACGCCGATGAGCAGCCCTTCTAGCGTGTGGCGCAGCGCTGAGAAGTCGGCGTCGCTCAGATGCGCGAGTTTTCCGCAACCGGCGCCGTGCGAGTGGCCACATAGGACGGCTAGGGCGTAGCTGGCCGGCCGCAGCACAGCCAGCGGCGCATCCACCACGCACACTTCGAGTAGGAGCTCGCGGATGTCCAGGTGGTCGACGAGGTCCAGGATGTCGCTGTTGAACTCCATGAGACTTCCACACAGCTTCAAGCTGAGCGCCAGGAGATTCGAGGCGTCGTCCCACTCGGCCAGTCCCACCGAGCCCCTTCGACACGTCTGGATGAACTGGATGACTGTCTGCACCACGCCGGCCTGGACCACGATCTGCTTAGGTAGCGCACGCTCCGGGTGCCACGCGTTGGCCATGGGTGTGTGCGCGATGCGCGGGCCAGGCGTATACAGGTTGAGCGCGCGCAGTGCCGCCGCGCGTAGCTTCAGGGGCGCGCTGGCCTCCCCGGCGATGTACACCAGACGGTGCGGCACCTCTGCGTGGGTGAGCACCTCGAACAGCTGGATCAGCACTTGCGCAATGAGATAGCGCTGCGCCGGAGTGGAAAAGTGCGTTGTGAGCGCCAGTGCGTACTCCACCGCCTCCACGCCGCGAAGGCATTCGCTGGCGTCGTTGCTGCGCACCGCCCGTACCACCTCCCGGAAGGTGGCCAGCAGGGCCGTGGTGGCGCTCAGCAGCTCTAGCTTGCGCCCAGTGGGCAGCGGCGGCAGAGTGTAGGGGTCTTCCCCGGCGTCGTAGTCCACCCATGACCCTGGCTCGCCGTCGGCACTTCGTCCCGAGTCGAAACTCTCTTCCTGGACCAGCCGCGTCTCCAGCGCCTCGGCTGGGCGGAACTGGCGGAAGAAGCTACTGATGTCCAGGTGAAGGCGGCGGCGTCCGGCTGCGGTCGGCGTGGCGCCGGACAGGCGGCGCTTGGCGTAGCGTCGACTGTCCAGCACCCAGCTGCCCACCTTGCTCTCAAACTCCAGCAGCGAGACGTAGCCGTCGCGATTGGCGTCGATGCGGTCCAGCAGCTCGCGCAGCTCGTGATCGCCCACGGGCGTCTCCGGCGCCACCACGCCTAGCAGCTGGCGCAGCTCATCTGCGTCCAGGTTGTGGTTGCCGTCTCGGTCGAAGATGCTGAACACGCGACGAATCTCCTCGCGGACCTCCGGCGGGAGCTGGTCCATGGAAGTCAAGTGGCGCTCGACGCGCGCCTCACGGCATGGGCTTGGCCACGCTATGCGATGGGCGCACAGGCCGCAGCTCAGGCCCGACGCGGACGGCGGAGCTCTGGCCGCCGTCCGCTCAATTCCAGTACCGATCCTCTCTTTTGCACGAGACTCGGGTCGGCGACCAACCTGCTGGGGTTTGAGCTGTGCTACAAGGCGGCTGCTGCAGCCAACCTTGGGTCCGCGGCGCTGGAATGGGATTAGCTGGAACACGCTTCCGGGCAACCGCACGAGCCGTACATGGTGGCCGGAAGGCACCGGCCGGGGATGGCTTTGACGAATCGCATCAAGTCCGCCGAGCGACTTGCAGATACCACGTCACGTTTGAAGTCCCGATTCGCCAGCGGTGCAGTCGCGGGCGAATCGGTGCGAGGGCTTCGAGGCCTCGGCGCATCCATTAGCCACTCGCGCGGATGCGCATTAGGTCGCACCGGTCCGTATTAAGGTACAGCAGCGCAACCTTCAGCCGGGATCGCAGGTTGGAGATCCGCTGTGCGATACTCATTTACCTCTATCCCGGCTCGAAACCTAGTCGCCGGGACCGAGGGACTGGATGCGCCAAGCTCTTCCGGACGAAGCACAGCGAGTGCTTCTCGTTCGGGCGGCGCTCAAGATGCGCCTGGCGGCGCCATCGTCCGCAAATCCGCCGCGGCGCTCCGAGGTGACCAATCTGTACATGACGGACGCGGACGCGCCGGGGGAGAATCCGCTGGAGCGCCGGCGGCGCAAGGAGCGCGAGCGCAAACGAAGGTATCGAGCGAGCTTGTCCGAGGAGAAGAAGCAGAAGTGCCGCAGGAAGGACCGCGAGCGCTGGGCGAAGAAGTGGGCCTCGCGCTCGGACAAGGAGAAGGAAGAGACGCGACGGCGGCGAAACGCGCAGAACGCAAAGCGCCGCGAGCGCGCACGCGGGGCCGGTGCTTCTTCGGACCAGTCCGCAGACTCGGTGTCGGAAGCGCACTTGGTCATTCAGGATTGCATTACGCCCGGGAGCACCCAGACGACGCTCAAAGGTGTGACGGTCGCGAGCAGCTGGGCAGCGGAGATGTCTGCTAGCCTGGAGTCCCCTAGTAAGACGCAGGGCGGGAAGTCACAGGGCGGGAAGTCACAGGCGGATTCGTTGCTGCTGCTCGCAGAAGCGACGACGCACCCGCCGGCCAAGAGCGGGGGTGGGCTGGACGTGAAGAGAGGGACCCAAAGTCAACAGATGTAACGAGAGAGACCTGCGCTTCATATGGGCTACTTCGGCCGCAAACACGCGGCGGCAAGCGCCGATCTTGTGAGCATCTCAGGAGAAGCTGCACTTCTTCGCGACCTTCTTTCTCTCAGTTCGTCTCCTCTGCCTCCTGTCATGAAGGACGAACCTCTCGTCGCCTCTACTCTGGCTTGAAAGCTATTAGGTTCTACGGGCTTCTATGGAGTAAACAAGCCGCGGAGCGTGCCGCGGAGCGTACTCGACTAACCCAGGACGACGTCGGTTGCGTCTCTCGGAACCACTTCGTAGTTCCCGAAGGAGTACCTAGCTACGCCGGTGACACTCTGGATGACCTCGCCGAGGACATCGCGTCCAAAGGCCTCCTCCAGATCCTTGACAAGGGTGCCGTATATCTCACCGCTGACCTCGGTGACGCCGCCGTCTTCACCTCGGACGAAGACCTCTTCAAAGCGGTCGTGCACCCGGACGATCTCCACGTTGGTCATCGTCACCAGCAAACCCTCGAGCGCCTCGCCACCCTCATTGCATTGCAGGCCCAAGTCGCCAGGTTGGATGGGCTGAGCGAGCACTGGGTTCTCCTTGGATACAACGGTGAGCTCCGTCACATCCGTGATTTCGGTGAAGCCGCCAAACTCCCTCACGACGCCAGTGACGCGGACTTCGTCCCCCTGGTCTACGATCTGTAGCCTGTCGTCTGAAGGATCCAGAGTGACGGCGATGGCGAAGCCAGCGTCCTGGATGAAGAACGAGTGCCGTAGGATCCCCGTGACCACTCCGCCCGTCTGGACTTTCGCACCCAGAAGCTTCGAGTTGAAGCACTCGAAGTCGCCCGTGCCGCCCTCGTCATCGACAGCCTGGATGTCCTCAATCGTGGCGACCGTGGCGGGAACCGTTGGTGCCGGACTGGGCGCCAAGCTGGGCGCGTCGCTATCAAGGATCGGCAGCGACGCAAGAACGGGTCCGACGCCTCCGGCCTCAATCAGCGCCGGGTCGAAGGCGAAGTTGAAGCCCGCGTTTCGCAGCCGCTGGTTGATGGCATTGCGGGTCTTGATGAGCACGTCGTTGAATCCGGGCCGCAGGGTCACCTGGATCTCTGGCGCGAACTGAAGCGCCGCCGAAGAGCATCGGTTGTCCACCGCGATCACCTGGCCGTTCAGCCAGGCCACTCCGCCGTCGTTCGCAATGAAGCGGATCCTGGTGGTGAGAGCAGAAGGGCTGGGGTTGAACACCTGCGTCCTTCCGTACACGACAAGGTTCTCTGGCGCTGCCTCCGTGACACATCTGCCCGCCAGCTGCATGGCCAGGTCCACGGCCTCTCTCTCGCGAGGCACTTCCACGCCTCGGCAGAGCGGCAGTAGGGTCCAACCATTCGCAATGTACGGCGTAAAGTCCGATTCGCAGGTCGACGCCAAGGCCATCGAGTCCAGTTCAGTGCCCGTGGTCACAAGATCTCCAGTCGAGCACGTGGCGCCGTCCTCTGATGTCAAGTTGCTCGAGATGATCCACTGCAAGATCCGGCCATCCGAAGCGAAGTCCTCGCCTGTGTAGTCTCCGGTGCCGCCCATGATAGAATCGGTGTTGTCGGGCCGAAACGTGGGGACGGTCTCCGGCGGGGGGGAGCATGTTCCCGGCGCGAAAATTGCCACGGTCGGCGTCACCGCGGCGACCAGAAGCGCGAGGACCAGGATCATCTCGGTGGCGCGCCGGCGCACCACGATCACACCCCGTCGCTTCGCGTTGAGTCCTGGCAAGGGGAGGCCGGAGCCCGGGGGCGGAAGACGAACGTATGGAGAACACATCGACGCCGAAGGTTGCGGATTCTCCTCTGAACGACAGCTACCCAGCTGGGTTAGACGGATGAAGACCGGACTGCAACCACGAGCAACCGCGGACCAGTCCAGCTATCCATCTGCGCCGCAGAAGTCTTGCGAAACTCTTCCCGGGAAGCTGGTTACAGGGAGCAATCCAGCTGAAATGATGGCGACGTGTAGGATAGGGATCGGGATTGTGCTACGATCTCCCAAATGATGCAAGTAGTTGCTCGTGGTGCAATGATAGGCCGACGGCTGCCCATCCTGATGAGGTGTCCAGTATATGGGCGAAGAGGAAGCGGCTCAATCACGCGCTCGGCAAAGAGCCCGATTCGCTATCTCCATGTGAACATCGCAGATGCGAAGCCACGTCATCAGTGACCATCGCGGTTGGCCGTAGCTCTGTCGCTGGACAGAGGCAAATGGAAATACTATGGATGCCCGAGGAACAAACCAGGCCACCACTTCGAAACCACAGATTTCGACAGGATGACAGAAGGCCGGATTCTCGAGATTCTCCCAACGGGGTACAGCACAAGGGGATGTACCTCTCCATCTTCCAATAGGCCTCGCATCACATGCAAATCATACAAGATCCCGCGATCCAATACGGAAGGACCATCGCAGATCCCTCTTAACTGATTCCGCGATCAGTCGTCAAAGTCATTGGTCAAGCGAAGGGGGCGACGACACGGTTCCGGGACGCAACCCAGAACCCCGGACGCTGTGTGGGATGCAGGATGGTCGGGATGGTCGGGGAAGGTCGGGATGGTCGGGATGATTGGCCGAAAGTGGGAACGAGCCTTCCATCCGGTGTACACGGCTGAAGCAGCACTAAGCAGCACCTTCTTCTTCTCCTTCTCTGGATGCTCCCCTCCTTTGACGTCGGCGCTGGGGCCAGACTTCTGAGGGTCTGATGGCTCGTTTACACAAAAGTCTGGCAGGCACCGAGACAGATCCTCTGCTTGCACCAAAGGCGCGGAAGCTTCGTCGAGTCTGCGGAGGCGTGGCGCACAGAGTACCATCTGCGATAAGAAGGTCTTCGTGCAGTCGCGGGTCAAACAAATGCTTGATGCGTTGCCTGAAATAAGGCGTTCTCGTCTCTTTCTCCTTTGCTCGTCTCCAAGGGGGGAAGGCCCCCAAACAGAGGCCTCCTCCCTTCTGGGGGAAGCCGAATACTTGTGCGTAGGTACGATCGCGTCGGTGTGCATGCGTAGAGATACCATGGACAGCTTTTTTGATCATATGACTCCTTTTGCGACGCTTTGCTTATATCCACGAGTTCCCCATCTGTGCGCCGGTCGGCTAGACGCACTCCTGGCCGTCGGCCTGGACATCACAGAAGATACACGCTCGCCTTTTCAAGAACGAAGCGGTGGTTCCCAACACCACCAGCACGAACATCGCCATGATGACACTCAAGATGCGGCCCAAAAAAGTCTGGGCTATGAAGGTGTAGGTATGCGGCCCCAGCAGCCACTGGGCCGCGCACGTGTGAATCACGAACACCACCATCTCACCAGTGATTTGTATCGCGGTGTTGGCCATGGCACCCCCAAGCTCACCCTGGTACTCACAGGCCTCGCCGGCTCCGATGTCGTACAGCCTCGGGTCTAGAATGAGCTGCGTCGTGACACTGGTTACCACGCTGAGCACATCTGCGGACACATCTGACATGGAGTCAACACCGTTCAGAAGCAAGAGATGGTGACGCTCCTTTGCCACATGCGGTCCGGACAACTTGCTGAGGCGCCATCGTTTGAAGATCAAGACGGCAATGCTCCGGCCGATGGTTGCCGCCGCGTTTACTGCTGTGACCGAGGCTACTTCCGAGAAGCTCTCCAGCCGCACCAGAAGGGGCCGGATAATCGTATGACAGCCGAATTCTAAACCCCAAAGGAGTGACGCAGCCGCTTCGAGGGGCATCCTCTTGAGGCTCTTAACCAGTTCATAGACCAAGCGACCTCCAAGGAGAACGATTGCCTGGCCTGCGAGCACTGCAATTTCCGGTCCGTAGCGGTCCCTGGTATCTCGGACCACAGCGCGCAAGCTGTTGAAAGTTAGAGCGATTGCAAAGCTAATGAGCACATAGCAGATCGGCTCCTTCCAGCCTCGGAGCACCCGATACTCAGGAGTGCTGAGGTGATTCACAACTAGGCCAATGATGTACACCAGCAGGATGAAACCGACTGCGACGGCGTTTATTACTGGCACAAGCTGGTGCGAAGAGGTAAGCAGGAGCCACACGACCACGGTCAGGCCGCCGAACAGAGCAATCATCGTGGCGGCGATCGCGAGGACCCAGTTCGCGCACCGCTTCCTGAACAGCACGTAGATGTTGAGCATGTGCACAGCGGGAGATGCCAAACAATTCACCAGAGAGCCCGCATTGATTGCCATCATATCGACATTCTCCACAAGCCCCGTGGTTCCCTGCGTCTGCGAGAGCTCGTCGCCTCCGGGGGTCGTCGTGGTGCAGCTGGTAAGCACCGCATACTCGTCGCAGTCGATGCGCTCTGTGGATGTTCGCCCGTACAGGAGGACGCCAGACAGGAGACTCCCCCCGGGCTCCACCACGAAGACGAAGCTCATCGGTACGGCAAAGACCACGATCGTCAGTAGCGAGAGCCGGATCATGGCGAAGATGTTCGCCGCGCAGGTTCGGCAGTTGATCCACGTGCGCCGCCATCGGCCCCGAAAGGCCATTCGCTCCCACTCTTCATGCTGCCTCATGGAGCGGTTCACCACATTGGTCTCGCGTGCCATCGCCTGTGTCACCTTGGCGACCAGCTTGAGAGACGGCCGCGGCTTCTTCCTCGCCGGCGGGCCTTCGCCTCCTCTCGGCAACATCACTGCCGGCACGACTCGCGAGAGGCTGTGCTTGGAGCGCTGCCTCTCCGGCGGCGAGGGTCCAACGTCTGGGATTCCTGTCGCACTGCTGGCCTTACCATCGCCATCTCCGTCGCCGTCCGTGGGCCCCGAAGCGGAGCGAGCGTCGGCCGCCTGCATCTCCGAGGGCTTTGCGGCCGCCCCTCGTCGGATCGGATCTCTTCGCCGTGAGATCAGCGTCGCTGCGGCCAGCGGCGCTTGCTCCTCTCCCGGTCGTTTCAGGTCGGCGGGCCTGTGGGTCCACAACGCGTACAAAGCGATTTCCGGACTTCGCAACCCCGCGGGCCTCTGGTCCGGACTCTGGCGTGACGGATGGATCCCTTCCGTTCCTATCCTTTCCTCTTCCCAAGACACCCGGGTCATCAACTGAGTGCCTTTGATCTGAAGAGTTCATTGACTCCTGTACCTCGTGCTGCACAAGCCGCTGCAGTTCGCTGACGAGTCAAGACAGAAGACAGAAGTCAGTACACCACACGGGAAGGTTCCTGGTTCCTGGTTCCTGGTTCCCGGACCATTCCATTGGCGGCCTTGGCGGCGCCACCCAAGTCTTCTTATCATTCTCCGCGCCGGGGAAGCCGTAGCATGGCTGAATTCCGAATTCCGAATTCCGAATTCCGAGCCCATGATCCCCAGCGCCCTTCCGTCTGTCCCAAAGGGACGGGAAAGAAAGAAAGGCTGTTCGGCGTTTCGATGGCTCTTCAGACGCCGCAGACACAGCGACAGGCATCGGCATCATGGCTACTCCCGAGGACACTGGCGAGCCGCTGGTGTGCGTGGTGTGCTGCGAGCCCGGCACCCCCGCAGGGCCCCTCTGCGACCTGTGCGAGGCGGAGGCCCAGACACCGGCTTGCCAAAAGTGCGTCGCCGAGTACCTTGTGAGGAGGGTGGGCGAGAGCTCCGTGGGCGTCTGCCCTCGGATGGCCTGTCTCTTCCATGCGGAGCGCACCATGCCGTTGGCAAGGTAGGTTCTCTTTGGGGATTTTCCGACCCGGCGGTCTGGAGGAGACTTGCCGGAGCCATGACGCTTTGCCTTCCCTTCCCCCAGGTGGAAAGGCATGGTGCCCAACGCGACCGCCAAAGCCTTCGAAGACAAGGCGGAGAACATCCTGAGCTTTCAGTGCGGATCCTGCCACAGTCGGAAGACGCACGGCGTGAAGCCGTGCAAGAAGACGGACGAAGAGATCCTCGTCGAGCTCGTCCGCCGGGGCTTCCCCGCGGAAGCGGCGAGGGAGATGGCCCAGAAGTACGACAACGGGATGGTAGGCCACCAGCAGACGTACGCCGAGCTGTGCGAGCGCCTTGCCAGCATCCAGCTGGCCAACTCCAGCGCCTCCGTGAGCGACGAGGAGGCCAAACAAGCGACGCAGGACCTCACCTGGTTCCTGAAGCTCATCAAAGACGCGGAGCGGCGGCACACGCTGCAGCTGTACCACCTGCTGAGGGTGCCGCGCTTCCGATCGAGCTGCTGCGACTACGAGCACTGCTTCAAGTGCCGGACTCGGGGATGGCACGAGGGCCTCACTTGCGCAGAGAACATGGCTCGCATCGACGGTCCCGCAGGGGCGCAACTGCAGATGCTCAGCTGCGAGAAGTGTGGGGTGTACCTCATCAAGGGCGACGGCTGTGACACCGTCACCTGCGTCTGCGGGCACAGCTTCAACTGGTCGCAGCGCTTTCAGTCCGCAGCGCGACTGCGCGACGAGGAGATGGCCGTGGACGCGCTTGCCTTGCAACTGGAGGTCGAGGGGGAGCTCAAGGACGGCGACGACGCTGCCACCGCGCTTCACGACCGTGCCGTCACGCTCCTGCACAGATACGAGGGCACCGGCAACGCGGGGCTGCACGTGGATAGCTGGACGGGGATCGAAGCAGACGATCGAAGGCGCGTGACGGGAGCCTTCTACTTGAGTCGGCACGATCCGGACACCTTCGCAGAAGGTATGAGCCGTCGCTTCATCAGCATCTGCAAGCAGAAGCGGATCCCGACCATGCTCGGGATCGCCGCAGCGGCGGAATGGTACTGCGAGCGAGGCACGCCGGGAAGCCGCTTCGCTGTTGATGCCATGGCCGCGGAATTCATCCGCTTCAACGGCGCCGCATTGCAGGCTCTGATCTCTGAAGAGAAGCGGCTGAGGGACATGTCTGTTCCGAGGGGTGTGGCCTTGACGGCTCAGGAAGCGTCGGCTCGCTTCGTGCGGCTGTATGGCGGCCACAGCAGGGCGCTTCGTGCGACCATTTTGCTCTTCCACGTTCTGGAGGACGGCAAAGTCCCGGAGAGCGCTGTGCACGCCGGAGTGCCGAGGCTTCTGGGAAGGGACACGGTGTACGGGTGGGCGAAACACTACGCTGCTCGCTTGTCGGTGGAGCAGAAGGAGGAAGCGAGCGAAGTGGCCTGGAAGCTTCTGTTGGAAGCAGGCGACGGCATCAAGCCCTTCTTCCACAGCTTTGCCGAGCGGAAGGGCGAGTCGGGCAAGTTCTGGACCAACGCCTTCCGGCTCTCGCAAGCCGGGGAGGAAGCTTTCATGCGGAACGTGGTCCTGGCAAGACATGGGTGGCGTGAGCACGACGCGGGAGGCGCCGCCACTGCGGTAGCAAACCTGTGGGCTCTGTGGAGGGGTTTGGCGGCAGTCTCGCCGCGCCAAGTCGACATCATGGCTGGTGGCATGTCCAACCTGATCGCCGATGCCGTGGATATTGCTTTCAGCGTGGCCCTGGAAGAGGAGATCGAGGAGCTCTGGGCCACGAGGTACTGGAACATCATCGAAGCTGCGTCGGAGTCCGGAAGGCAGAGGAAGACCGGGGACGTCGAGAGCATCCCCTGTGTTGTGGTCGCCGGCGGGAGCCCGACCGGAAGGAGCTCCACAGCCAAGGAGCAGGCCGGGCCGGCTCACGCAACGAGGAAGGTGCCCGATCTGGCAATGGCACAGAGCCTTGCGCTCACGTTCGCACAAAACCGTGACGGAACGGACGCGACGGTTCAAGTGCTCGAACTATGGGCCTTGCTCAGGGGGTTCAACGACGTCATCGAGGAGGTCCACACGTGGCAGAGCGAGATCGAGGATACCCCGGAGAACTTCTTCCAAGGTCTAAGCACCTTCTGGGACGAGGAGTCGGACGAGGAACCGGCTGGAGCATTTGATCTCTTCGGCGGAGACTCGGATTCGGAGCTTGCGGAGGCACCCCAAGTCATCGATGCAATGCCCGACGCGGAGTCCGACTCGGACGGGAGCGACTTTGGCCTCGGGCTCTTCGATATGGACTCGGACTCGGAATCGGCCTGAGAGAGACTGCTCCTTGTAACGACTGCTGCGTCCCGTCGACCAGACCTCATAGAAGCAGACTAATAATGCGACTTGAAGTCTCACAGTCGTGTGCTCTTGCCTATTGTGAGAACGCGTCACCCGTCCGCTTCTTGTGCGGCGCCCCGGCCTTGGCTCTATGTGTTCTTCATCTCTTTTCCGAGGCCGCAAAGATCATCAACTTTGTCGGAATCCGCGCCACTCGCTCCTCCCGCGCCACTCGCTCCGCTCCTCCCGCCGCGCCCAAGCTGGGCTGAGAGGCTAGCTTTCGCGCATCCTCGAAAGCTCCTTGGTCACCTCGCACAAGATCTGGACCTGCATGCTCCTGATCCGCGCCTTGTGCTTCTCTAGGTGTCGCTTGACCACGCGGCAGCTCTTCTCCGTGTCGAAGGCCAGCGACGTCAGCTCGCTCTGGTTCGTGAGGTCGGACTTGCTGAAGACCTGGAGACAGCGCGTCCCGCGGCGATCGAAGGCGACATCCGTGTTCTCGATTTCCGTCCTCCAAAGCTCCATCTGCTCGCCGAGATGATCTCGCTGCAGTAGCAGAAGCTGGAAGGTCTTCGACCCGAGCACACAGGTTGCCTGCACGGACTTCGGCACCGTCGGAGACGTCACCGCGGACTTCCGCATTGTCTGCTGCAACGTCTGGCCCAGCTCTTCAGCCTTGTCCAGTGCCGGACCGGAAAGCACCAGAGCGTGGACCTTGGCGGCCGCGTCGTTGCGATTCCGCGCGGTGTCCTGCTTCTTCCTGCCATTCATCGACGGATTCACGGCATCGTCGGCCCTCAGAAACTCATCGCCGCCGTACAGGAGGTTGACGAAGTTCGCATCTGCCGTTTCGAAATCCCCCGACAGATCCGCGTGGAAGCCAAACTGATTCTCCGGGTCCTCCAGGAGCAGCGCCCGAGACACCTGCCAGAGGAGCACCAGGCGCCGCATCATGCACCGGGCCCGCCGCGCCTGCTCGCTGCCTTCGCCGACTGTCTCCGAGGCCTTCTGGTTCTCGTCGCCCCGACTTGTCGAGCTGGCTCCCCTCCGTGTCGCGGCAGTCTCAACGGCCGCAAAGACGGCAGCTCCGGCGGCGGCGCGTAAGAGCGTTCCGTCCGCCACGAATCTCCTCAGCGCGCCGGCGCCAAGGAGATCTTTGTTGTACGGAGTGCCGGTGCTGCTGAGCGCGAAGCTCCGCAAACTGCGCGGAAGCATGCTCTGTGCCTCCGACAGCATTGCGCTCACTAGGACATGGATGCTATCGCCGATCTCGCTCGAGCCGAGAAAGTCGCAGACCTGAGCTGCGGCAAGCCCAAGGCAGTGGAAAATGGCTTTGCTCAGTCGGGAGAATTGGATGTAGACGGGGTCTGACAAGCTGAGGGAGACGGACGATCTCCACTTGTGCTGGATGTGATCGGTCTGGACCAAAACAATCTCCAAGAGGAGCGACAGCGCGCATCGCAACGCGAGCTCTTGCACGTCACCTTCTCCTGGATCCAGCAACTCTTCCCGATCGTTCCCAGCAACGACCACGGCATTCTCAACAAGCCCGAGAGCGCTCTGAATGATGGCGCTTTCGCTGAAGTTCAGTCCGTCCAAGATGTCGTCGCTCCAGGAGTCACCTTCGAACCACTCCAAACAGGCTTCTAGCGAGTCTGAGGGTGCTGGCTTGCTCTCCAGCGTGGTTGCAGTGTCGCTTTCGGCGTCAGCGCTCGACGACTTCAAGGCCGTTGCTCCCTCGGCAGCCTCCTGCTTCATGGAGAGCCGCCCCTCGAACATGCCGCTAAGCTGGCTGCTTGTCGAAAGGCCCGCCACTGGATTCAGCGCGACGAAGCCAAGAGCGTGCAGAACTCTGACATCAAGCCCCTCGTCATTTCTGCACTTGGCGACGGCAAGGCAAGCCGCTGCAACGTACGCCGCGCTGATGACACGGCTCTGAACTTTCAGCCCAATCCACTCCTGGCCGGTACCCTTGAGCTCGGTTGACTCGGTTGACTCGGGCAAGTTGGGTGACTCGGTTGACTCGGGTAAGTTGGGTGGTTCGGGCGACTCGGGTGATTTGGGCGACTCGTTCGGCATCTCCATCATCTCCCCTTCCAAACCGGCCTTGCTGGCATCCGCCTGCTCACCGTTTTCCGCCGCAGCTGCAGCAACACCGTTTGATGCCTCCGTCCAGCCGAGCCGCCTTCCTTCTTCGGCAGATCCTTGAGGGAGAGGCGATGGCGTGAAAACCCCCGTCTGCGAACAACGCAGTGCCGCACTGTACAGTGCCCAAACTGAGGATCCACGCTCCTCTCGAGCCTCCAGCAGGGTGTCATGTGAAAAGCCACAGCCATTGCGAAACTCTAGCAAGTCCGCGTCCAGCTCGTCTAGCTTGTCTGCTTCCATATGCCGACTTCGCTTGATTCTTCGGTCGCTGAACTTGAGCATTTCCTCCAGTGGCATCTTGGGCTGGGCCGCCGTAATCTGATCAGGAGAGAAAAGCAGAGTACTCAAGGTGTGAAGCAGCGAACTGTCATCAGAAGAAACGAAAACACAGATCGTCGCCTGGACCGCAAGCAGCGCCAGATTGCAGATCTTCACGCACTCGTAGGCCGCCTCCGCAGCGGACAGCTCGGCAGCAAGAGCCTGCTCCTCAGCAGCTTCTTCGCGCTCCTGTGTGTTCGCAAGCTCGAGAGCTATCTGGAACACGCCACGAGCGTCTTCTGCGGCAGCGATCGCGCCCTCCAGCAGGCCGAAGTTCATCAGAAGAGGCATTAGGACGTGATGGAGCAAGAAATGTCGCGTCGCGTGGCGGAGGTGGACTTCGTTCGGACTTCCCGTCGCGGCGTTCAAAACGTCTTCGAAGACAATGAACTGGTCCTGAAGCGTTTCCGCCTTCCCATGCAGACGGTTTCTGGCGGAGCGCACGGTCTCCGCAAGGGACGAAGACAGCGGCGCCGCTCCCGTGGGGCCTATCGCCGTGCTGTGGAAGGCTTTGTCGCCGAGGAGCTCGTTGAAGTCCTTCACCGCGACGAAGGCGTTGTTCCGCATGAGATCCAAAAATCGTCCAAGAACCTGGATGACGAGCGGCGGAGGGCCGCGGGAAATGGATTCAGAGGCAAGATGCGAGCTATCTTCGGGACCCCCCGAATCCACTATCCGGCCATCCGTCTTCCGCGTTGCTGCCCTTACCGCGCGAGTGTCCATCCACTGCTGCAGCCTCTCATCCGCGATGCGAACGGTCGTCAGAATGGTCGTGAGGCCGGCCATCTGAATCATGGGCTCCCGCGACGCCGCCATCAGCTGCATAGCCTGTTCCAGGCCATGCTTCCTTAGCCCGATGAGCCTCTCGTGAAAGCCGCATCTGCTTGCTCACCTTTCCGAAAATTCCAAATCGCCGCGCGCGGTGATCGAAGAAGAACTGCACCGTTGCCGCATCCAGCCGAAGACCCAAGGTCTTGATGAACGACGCGTACTGAGCCAAGACTTCCTCTGGAAGGCTCATGATGCTGCGAAGAAAAGGTTTTGTTTGGAGAAGCCAAGCTCAGCCACGGCTCAATAGCCCGTGGTGAAGCACAAGACTGTCTACAAGGCTCTCTACCTGAGGTCAATCAGTTCGTTGATGTGATTGTTGCTCAGGATGTAGTAGAGGTTGCGCTGATCCTGCACATTCTGAACCAGGATGCCAAGCGTCTGGAGAACCTGCGGTCCAGCACAATCCGCACGTTGGGGCATCAGCCTCTCGAAGCTCCGCGACGAGATTCTGCTTCGTGAAGGATCGCTCACCTGCACCCGCACCGCGTTGGATCCCGTGGCCATGAGATCCACGAGCAAAGCCAGCATGTTCTTCTCACAAAAGTACTCAAAAAGCGGCAGGCCATTCTGCTCTCCGTACACGATCATCTCAGCTGCTTGTCTCACCAGCTCCACCATCTTCGCCTCGTTCCTTTCGTCGATCTGTCGGCGGAACCTCCAGCTCATAAGTGGAGCCTCGCACAAGAAGCTCTCGGAACTGCGTTCTTTTGGTTCCTCAAGCGGAGATATCCTCGTGAGCGTTGGCCGCCTGTACGCACCTGCAGATTCTTCAGCATCTCGGTGTACAAGTTCCGAAGGCTGGATTCGTTGTAGCGGTGCTTTCCGCGCAGGCGCTGCATGCTAGCTGAGAGGCGCTGCCGGATCATGGTGGCCGTTTGTGCGCCGCTGCTTTCGATCTCAGAGCTCTTCCTCACTCCACCCAGAAGAGGAAGTGCAAAGCGCGCGAAAGATGTGGCCAAAGCGGACCGAAAACGGCGGGAGGACGAGCGCAATGACGCTCGCGATCAATAACGTGGAAGCCACCAAGCGATGTCCACCTCGCGCCGGATTTCAGCGTTGTGTCCGCTATGAACGCCAGCTCGCCGTACCACGATGCAATATGTTTCAATGGGGAAGCTTAGAGGGCTCCTTTGCTGCCCGGAAAGGTGGCGTTCCTCGACCTGAAACTGTCCAATCCGTCGAGGAAGAGCTTCGAGCTGGAAGGCTATTATTTGGTCGAATAGGAATCCCAAATATTTTAACATAAATGTCTAATATTTAAATAATTTCAAATATTCATTTTGAAGATAGTTTACATACAGAAAATATGAAAAAAATGTGATTTTATGAATATTAAAAATAGTAATATTCTAACAATAGTATTATTTCAAAATTTCGGCCAATTCTGTCGCACCAAGTGGCTTTTTGTCTTTCGTGTTTTGGGAGATACACTGCGCTTTTCCGAGGCGCCAGGATGTCGTATCGCCTCTCAAGGCTGCTCTTAGCTCTGTGGGTCCTGCTGGTGCCTTGGCGCGCCGGTGTGGAAGCTTTCGTGCCACGCCCCCCACTGGTTATCAGCGGCCGTTCTTCCCCGCACGTCTTCAACGCGGCCAAAGACGAAAATGTGAAGAAGACAGGTGCGGCGCAACACTTGTTATCGTTGGAGAAGGCCTGGAAGCTTCCGTCTCGCCAGAGATATCGAGAATCTGAGGACAGCTTCAAGATGGCGCCGCGATCTTTTAGCCCGGCGTTTGACTTTTGCGCATGATACAAACCAACAGGTGTGCCGCATACGGAGGAGTCCAAAGCGAAGATAGGCGCTGCGAACAAAGGAAAGACTCCTTGGAACAAGGGGAAGAGTCACGATCCAGCGACGATCGAAAAGGTGCGTCGGTGCGGAGGTCCAGAGGAGGCGTCGCGGAGAGCTCATGCGCTGGCCACAGATTCGGCAGAAGACGCGCGAGGCGATGGAGAGGCGCAAGCAGCAGAAGCTGGAGGCGGACGCCGCCGAAGCCGGAATTTCCGTGGAGGAGCTGCTGGAGCGGCGGGCGAAGGAAGAAGAGGAGAAGAAGAGGCAGAAGGCCGAGGCAAAGGCAAAGGCGGCGGAGCTGCGCAAGAAGGGAAAGGGGGGCTACTCGGACGAGC
>JAAMXY010000146.1:0-50715 GCA_019677205.1 Pinguiococcus pyrenoidosus | reverse complement strand
TCTCGTCGGTGATCCGCTGGTTCATGAGATACGCGTCGTGGCTGGCACCCTGGAGATCCTCGATTGGGATGTCGAACTCATCGTCCTCCTCCAACTGATTGTGCCAGTTGGTGTTCTCGTGCTTCAGCCGCCAGACGTTCAGCTTGACGCCGATCCAGAAGAGGCCGTGGTGCACGGTGTAGCAAATGCACAGCGTACCTGGCAGGAGCAGCAGGAGGGCAGCGTCCGCGAAAGGATTGTACGACGCCCGTAGGATCATCTCGACGCCCAGCAGGAAGTACAGGATGCCGTTGACCTGGATCGACAGCATCATGTAATACTGCGACGAGAAGCACATTTGGTCGAGCGTCCGCATGCTCTCATCGATGCACTCATCGAGGCTCTCGTCCAGTCCCTTCCAGCGCGTCTCTCGCTGGATGAAGCGGTAGCGAGCATAGATGAGATAGTCGTAGATCTTCCAGCCGTGGAACAACTCGAGGATGCTCAGAATGACCACGTCCGCCATGATCTGGAAGCCGATGATGATGAGATCGAAGACGATGTAGTACTCCATGTCCGACGTCTTGATAGAGTAGTTCACGGCGATCTGCGTCTCTTCGCGGTAAAAGTACAGGATCGCTTTGAGAAAGGGGGCGTAGAAAACACCAAAGGCGTCGCAGGAGTAGCCGCCGATGGACGACAGAATGGGCTCCACGGTCTCCGTGGTGTCTCCGGAGACCTTCGGGTCGCGCTTTGCCTCGGCGCTCGGCGCGTCCGTCGGTGCCGTCTTCGCTTTGTCCCGTGCCCGCTTTTCCAAGGCCTCGCTGATCGTCTTTGGGAGGCGCTTCCGAATCTGAGCCACCGTGTACTGCGCTCCTTTTGCGATAGCTTCGAGCAGGTCGTCCAGCCATGGATCCTTGTAGATCCGCTCGAAGAGCATCAGGCCGAACTCGATGAAGTACGACATGAGGAAGTCGATGAAGTTGTCCGCAGCGAGCGTAATCATCCCCAGGATGGTCCCGAGGCCAGCATTCAGAGGGTTGGCCAAGAGCGTCTCCTGAACCTGCTTGTCCACCAGAATCCCGATAAACTCGGCCACCACCTTGAACGCCACGATAATGTACCAGATGTACTCTCCGAAGCCTGTCCAGAAGCTGAACTCGGTGATGCAGACGCCCAGCAGGGCCATCGCGAAGCAGGAGAAAACCAGATTGGAGCGCTTCCAAGACGACGGAATCCAGATGTGGGACTTCAGCGCCGCGGGGTCCCGCTTCTCCTGCAGCTCCCGTTCTCGCTTGCTGACCTTGGCTGGGATGAAGATCTGCGCCCCGACGACAATGGCATAGATGCCAATGTACAGGAAGCACGTCCCCAAGCGGCCATTCCGGCCGCGCATCACTTCGTCGATGGGCGGATTGTCCGCTGCGTCGTAGTAGTGGAGCTTCTGCTCGTCGAACCAGCCGATGCCCACGATGTTCTCCGACGGCAGGATCCATCTGCCCGTCTCGATGGCCTGCTGCACCGTGTCGAGCTTGTAGGGCTTCACGAGGAACGTGGCGCCGATGGTGGCCAGAATGCTGGGCAGCAAGCCGAGCATGACTCCCGCCAAGGGGCTCCAGAACATGAGGCTGAAGAGCCCGAAGAAGCGGGCGTCCGGCGGGTTGAACAGTCGCGTCGTGACGCGCACCAACACCCAGAGCACCAGGGTGACGAACACGGCAGCCGCGCCCATCACGCAGAAGAGAATGGTGAAGATGGACAGGTCGTACTGAAACTTGATGACGAGGTTCACCCAGTCGAGGGCGTAGAACTCGTACGTCAACGTGTAGTCAAAGTTGTCCGTCTCGTAGTCAAAGTCCTCGAGGACGAGCGTGCAGTCCACCAGCTTCTTGCGCCTTTCGTCGACTTGATAGTAGGACACCTCGAGGGTGACCGACCGCGGCACACAGCCGATGTTGCCGTCGGTGCAGCCGTAGGAGCCTTCATTCTCTTCTTCTTCCGGCCGCGACACGAGCATGGGAATCTCGATGTCGGGGTCGATCTGCTTGAGCTCTTCAATAATCTTCCCTCCCTCGTCCTGGAGGCTGACGCGTGCGCCCCGCGGCCGACCGGTGAACTCCGGGTAGCTGATTGGGTCCTTGAGCATCCTGGCGATCTCGTCGCCGCTCTCGGCTTCGAACCACCTGGCCTGCACTTCCGAGCTCTCAGCCAGGGCCTCCTCGTAGACGCAGCTGGTGCTGTGCACGCAGAAGTCCGCGATGGGCTTCCCCAGCAGGTTGTACCAGTACACCGGACGAATGCGGTCCGGGTGCGGCAGGGGATCCTCTCGGCGCCGCTCCTGAAACATCACCGGATGATTGTCCTCCGGCCGGGGCAGCTCGCAGAGCGCGGCGTCTTCCGTCATGTGGTAGAAGAAGGGATGCGAGTCGGTCTGCCGGCAATTGGAGAAGTACGGCACGTAGGGCAGGAGCAGCTGCTCGAACTCGTAGACCGGCGTCTGGTCCTGCTTGTTGTAGCGCATCTCGTGAAACACCTCGAAGAACTTGTCCGCGAGCTCCTTGACCTGCTCGTCCGTCTCGGCGTTCGCCGGCTTGTCCCACCAGTTGGTCGGCACGACGACCTCCTCGCGGAAGATAGGCGTCGTGGCGTCGGTGGCCAGCTCGTCCACCACGTGGCTCACCAGTACGCGACCCTCCGCGAAGTCGTCGAAGCGGGGTGGGAGGTTCAGGGGCGGCGCGAACTGCTCCTGGATGTCGCGGCTGTATGTGAACACGAAGAAATACCGCTCCGGAATCCGCTTCTCCTCGTAGGACACCTGCGGGCTAAGCGCGCGCGTCTCCATGTCGTCTCCCAGGCCCATCGTGACGACGCTTCGCTCCGGATACGCGATCCGGACGGAGGTGGCGTTGCGGAAATACTCGGCGTAGCTCGCGAACACGCCGTACATGATTTGCACCTCCACCTTGAAGAGGACGTCGTCCAGCGCGATGAGCGTGAGGTTCATCTTCTGCCGCTTCGACACCGCCGGGTCTTCGAAGCTCAGGGGCAAGCGGATGGGATACAGGCACGGGTTGGTCTCGACGTCTTCCGTGCGGACCCGTTGGCTGTCGCAGTTGGCGTTGTCGCACACGGAGGGTTGCACGTATATCGCGATGCGGTAGTGCTCTCCGTAGCGAAGGGTCGGCGGCAGATGGCGGAAGTCGAACTGCATCCTGGCCTTGCCCAGGAAGGACATGAGGAACCACCCATTCTCGCGCTCCCGATAGCCCTCCTCGCTGAGCCGCGGCGCGAGGCACTCCTGGCGCACGCTGCTGTCGAAGCTGCTCGTGTCGTTGCCGTACCATTCGTCCATGACGTAGGTGAAGGTGGTGTACGTGGCGTTCACCCGGTAGTCAATGCCGCTCGAGCGGCACTCCACGTCAAGGGAGTCGCAATCCAGAGAGGTGTGCGGCACGACGAGAGTGTCCCCGGAGAAGTGGCGCCCGTCGCTGCTGCTCTCGACCATCACCTCGTTGGCGTAGCAGGGGTTCCACTTCATCCCGGCATACGGCTGGTCGGGGCATGAGTAGAACAAGTCGCCGTCGACGTTTGGAACGAGTCCCCGTTCGATCTCGGTGCAAGGGACGACCGAGCCGTAGAGGACCTCGACATTGTCGTCGCAAACCAGCTGCCTCTCGGCGTCGCACTGTTGCTTGAACCCGACTCGTCCCGCGCCATCCACGACGCACCTCTCCTGGTACTGCGGCGTCGCGAGCCTCTCGGCGCCGAAGGCGAAGTTGGGCAGATCGCACTCCATCCGTGTGCGTGACAGCACCTTGGCCGCAATCACATGCGTGGGGCCGCCAAGGATGCCAAGGCTACCGTTGAAGTGGCGACACAGCCCGGGGCCCCGGTCGCTCCCGACGCAGGTGCTTATCCGGCACGCCGCGGCCGCCGCCCGGAAGTTCCGCCCCACCACCGTGACGCTGCGCGGCTGGGCGCCGGTCGCCGCCGCGAAGGCCGGACAGGCGCGGAGGACCTCGACGGTGTCGTTGAGCCAGAAGGCGTCGCTGGCGGTGGCGTTGACGGGCATCATGCTAGCCACCGCCACGACCTCCCCAGTCGGGTTTCGTTCCGCCCGGGCGTCGAAGACGCGGCGCTCGGCGCGGCTGTCCAGCGTGGTGTAGGCGTGCGAGGTGGCATAGCGCACGACGTCCAGGTGGTCTTGATCGGACACGAACTCGCGATCACAAACGTCCATGGCTTGCAGCTCGCAGTCGACGAGGCGCTCGCTGCCGGCGGACGCCGTGGTGCCACGAGGGCACCGGGTCTCGGCGCCGCTGCTGGTCACGCTGCCGCGGGGGCAGAAGTAGCCGCTGGCGCACTTGTGGCGCTCGCTGAGGTAGGCCGGCGTGCCTCTCTCGCAGTAGAAGCCCGTCGCGCAGAGCTGCTGGAACTGCTGCTCGGGAGCGGCGCCGGCGAAGGTGAAGTGGCCGGCAGGCACCTGGTGCAGGAACTGCGTGGCGCGGTCGGTGGCCGCGCCGCACAGGAAGCCCGCCGGACAGGCGGCACTCTCGTCCAGCGCCTTCATGCCCGGCTTGGTGCCCACCCGGCCCGCCGGCGTCGGTAGGCACTGCGAGATGTCCGTGGCGCCTGCCTCGGGGTTGAAGCTGCCCGGCGGGCACAGGCGGCACGTGATGGAGTCGCTGAGCGAGCGGTAGCTGCCTGCCGGGCAGATGCTGGGCACGTATGTGCCGAAGCCCTGGCAGCTGTGGCCAGCCGGGCAGCGGCGGCAGCGAGCCGCGCCGCGCAGCGGCGCGTAGGTACCGGGGAAGCACAACGTGGGCGACACGCTGCCCTCCTGCGCCGCGAAGTTGCCCACCGGCACCTCCACGGGCGCCGCGGAGCCCTTGGGGCAGTAGTGGCCCACGTAGCACGGGGCCGTGCCCGAGGCCGTAACAGACGCCACGCGGAAGAAGCTGCCTTCGGCGCCCACCTGCGGCGCCGAGGCGCCCCTGGGCGCCAGCGGCACCCAGTCGATGCTCACGTTGTGGGCGACGCCGCCCAGGCAGAACGTGCCGGCCGGACACGGCCGAGGTCGCCACGGCGTCTCGTCGGCGGGGTTTAAGCTCCGCGTGCCCTCGGGGCAGAAGTAGCCCGGTGGGCACAGGAGATGCGGCGCCGCCAAACCTAGCGCTGCGCACACGAAGCCCGCCGGACACAGCGCCGGGCGCTCGGCGCCCCAATCGGGGCAAATGTGGCCCGAGGGGCAGACGGTGCAGTTGCTGCGGCCAGGGTGTGGGTTGAAGGTGCCCGGGTAGCACCGCCGCGGCGCCAGGTTCCCGACGCCCGGGCAGAAGGCGCCTGTGGGGCAGGGCACCGCGTCGACATCCGAAGGGCAGAAGTGCCCCGTGGGACACGGGCCGCTTCCCTCTGCGGTGGCGCTGCCGCGCGGGCAGAAGAAGCCGTCCAAGCAACGCTGCGGGCTGGAGAAGTTCAGCGGCTGCGGCTGCGGCGTCGCCACGCCGCGGCGGCAGTAGTGGCCCAAGGGGCAGGGGAAGGGCTGCTCGGCAAGGACCTGCATCTCCTCCGCACTGCACGCGTCGGCTTCTGCGCAGGACGCGAGGCTCTGGAGTCTGGCGTCGTCGAGGTCGGAAATCGCGGGGGGACGCCATGCTTGGTACGTCCCGTTGGCGTCGCCGCCGGTTTGGGGGCGGACAGGCCAGCTGCGCTTCGAGGCGTTGAAGACCACCACCCCGTCCTGCTCATGGGTCTCCCAGGCGTCGGACGCCGCGCTGAGTGCCTCGACGCTCTGCGTCTTCGTGCCGCTGAAGCAGTAGTGCCCCTCCGGACAGCGCTTGCTGGGCTCCCGCAGGCCGCGCACGTCGCAGACGGCCCCGGCGGGGCAAAGGCGTGGCGCGGAGAGCCCAAAGTCCGGGCAGTAGAAACCCACGGGACACGCGAGACACGAAGAAGCGCCGGCGCTGGGCTGGAACTTGCCCGGCTCGCAAAGCGTAAAGTTGCGGCTCTGCGCTTCGCTACAGTACGTGCCGTTGGGACAGGGCATGGGCGCCACACCGCTGCAGTAGTTGCCGACGCCGCAGTTGGTCACGTAGTGGTAGAGCCCTCCGCTCTGGCTGAAGTCCCTGCCGTTGTTGGCCACCTCTACCGCCACGGCGCCCTCCACGGTGGGTGCATCCAGCCTGGGCGGTGCGACGCAAACCACGAGTTCCGGCAAGACGAACGTGGCCCTGACGACCTGGGCGCCAAAGCGGCACGAAAGCGCCGTGTTGTTCACGAAGTTGCTCCCGACTACGAAGATGGGGTTGCCGCCGTCGACCAGGCCCCATGGGGGGCGGACGGCAAAGACGGACTCGTCGGGCAGATACAGGAAGGCCAAGGCGTTGCTGAACTCCACGCCGTTGAGCGTCAAGGCGACGCTCACGAGACCTGGTGGATGCGGCGGCGTCTCGCAGGCGACGATGCCATTTCCGATTCTCCACGCTGCGCGCGTCTCCGCGCCAATCTGGCACTGCATGTCGAGGGTGTCGCGCTCCTGAGCTGCGTCGTCAGGGGGCGCCTCGAAGCCCAGCCCCTCGCCGTACAGTGCAAGGCGGGTGCCGCCGCGCAAGGCGGGCCCGAGGACGGGCTCTACGCTTCTAAGGACGGGCCGGTCGGCGAATGAGTAGGTGACGCCCGACTTGGAAGCATCGGCTCCGTTGATGGACACTTCTAGCGGCACGCTGGCCTCGCGTCTCTCCCTCTTTTGCGCTGTATACGACGGGCTCAGGCATTCGACCTCTCGCGAGCTGATAAACATGGCGCTGACCGAAACTTCGCCAAAGTGACATGCCAGCGTGGAGGCATTCAGGAAGCCTTCTCCACGCACAAGCACCGCCGTTCCGCCGCCAACCGCGCCGATGCTTGGCTCGACCAGCGCGACGTGCACCTGGCCGTGGTATGTGTAGTCGACCGTGTTCGATTCTGCCGCTGGGTTGCCGGTAGCGAGGCGCAGCTGCACCATCCTCGAGCCGTCCAGCCGGGGAGGTGCGACGCAGATGATCTCCATGGAAGACGACCGGCGAAGCGCTGGCACGACTTTCTCGCCAAACTTGCAGTACGGAACCAGGGCTCTCGTGAAGGTTCTGCCTGTCACCGTGACCACGGTGCCGCCCTCTATCGGCCCCGTGCTTGGCGAAATCCTCTCGATTGACGGCGCCAACACAAAGGAGATACTCTGCTTGAAGCTCAGGTATGCGCCGGTCGTCGAGGAGATCTCCAGGAAGAAGTTGCCGGGCAGATGCCGTGGACTCTGGCAATGGAGTTCCGCCGTGTTGACGAAGTCGGCAGCCGCGGAGCCAGCTTCGCCGAACTTGCACTGGTACGTAGCGTGAGAGCTGAAGTTGCGGCCGGAGATGACTGCGCGACGTCCGCCAAGAGCCGGAAACACGGTGGGGTGGACGCTGAAGACCACAGGGGTGCTCAGCAAAAGCACGCCGGCCTGATATGTTGCTTCCGGCACGGCGCCGGGATGGACCCGCAGGCCGACCCACCGCGGACTCTGCCCGTACCCTGGGCGAAGCTGGGCGTCGCCGGGGGGCACAGGACATTGCACACCGGCTGGAAGGGTGCCGAGACTTCCAGACCTCCCAGTTTCGTTGAACAACGTCCCAACAAAACAGTCTGAAGTCTGCAGAAGCGTCGAATCCAAGCTGCTGGTTCCAGCACTCAGCGTGTCGCCGTAGACGCCGTCCTCCAGCCGAACGCCGACGGCAAGGCGTCCAAGCTCTGGAATGCCGGTGAAATCGTCGACCGCAGGAATCGCGTCTGGCAGCACGGTAAGCTGCTGAGGGAGTGTAAAGTAGTCGTTGCCGCCGTTGAAGGAGATGGACAGCGACACCAGACCAGAGCTCAGAGACGCAACTGGCAGCGCGGAGAGAAGGAATCGCGAGAATGAGCACTTCAAGAGCGACCGCTCTTCCACCACCAGAGGGGTTTCCGCGGAGCCCGAAAGCCGACAAAGAGGCCTGGAAAGGCTGCTATTCTCGGGGAACACTGGAAAGGACCCCTCCATAGAGATGGTGGCTGCCGCCGACGCAAAGACTTTGGTCGGGTAGACTGCAGTGACGTTCGCGGCTGCGTAAAAGTAGAAGGCAGATGCGGACGCTTCGGTGAAGTCCACGCCGTTCATGGACACTTGGAGTGCTACCGAGCCCTCCTCGTCTTGCCAACGATCCGGCAGCTTCCAGATCGCAGGTGCGGTGCACTTCAACTGTACCTCGGACTGGACGACTGCGGATGTTGTGTAGGTGCCCCCGAAGAGACAGGCAGGAGCCCTGGCGCCGACTACGAAGTGTCTCCCGATGACCGTCACTTCGGTACCTCCCGCGCTGGGTCCCGACGGCGGGGAGACACCTGTCACGGTCGGCGCGGGGTCATACCGGTACCAAAGATATGCCACAGGGTCGCCGCCTGCTTGTGGAAGCAGAACGAAGCGCGCCAGCCCTGACCGCGTGGTGGGTGACGGGGGCGACGTGAACCTCGCCATAGACGCCGACACGACGATCCCTTCTGAGTAGGCGGCGGCGCCCCCGAGCTCAAACATCCCAAGTACCTTCGCACCAATCTGTGTCTGCAGGAGCTGCCCTTCCACGTCGAGGACGGTTCCACCGGCGACGCTCCCGAAGTCGGGGGTGACGCTCGTGGCCAAAGCAGGTGCCCCGAAGGCGAAGCTGGCCGGAATGGGGCTATAGTCGACACCGTTGAGGGTATACGTCAGCTCCTCGCTGATCGGAGTGAACGCATTCGAAGGGACGCTGCAGTGGATACTTGGATACGAGTCTGCATCGGACGGATCGCTGGCGTAAAAGGCGCCCGGCACAGAACCAGCTCGCCCAAAGCCGCAGCCTGGGCGTAGAGGGAGTTTCGCAAATCGAGCGAAGTCTGAACTACTCACGCGAAGCACGTCTTCTCCCTCGGAGTTCCGGGCAAGGCGTGCCGCGATGCCGTCGGTTGCCGGCTCGGCGACGAAGGCGAAGGTAGAGCTGAAATTCGCGAAGCTGATTGCCGGAAGCCCCTCGATGTGCAGCCGGAAGTCTGCGATTCCTGTGCGGAAGCTCGGTGATGCGCATGCCGCCTGCCTGCTGCTGAGTCTCCTGGCCGGCGACGCCTGCTTCCTGCGGCTAGATGCTTGCTCAAAGATGCACTGAAGCTCGAAACCCTCCGCAAAGTATTCTCCTTCCACTGAGATGCCCGTGCCTCCCCGGGTGGAGCCGAAAGATGGGGTGATTGACGTGACCCACGGCTGCCGGAGGTAGACCAGCTCCGGTCCTGGGATTCGGTGAGCGTCGTTGGGACCACCAGACCGGAGATCGACCAGGTGAATCTGTCCAGCTTCAGTGCTGACTAGATTGGGAGCTCTCGGTGCTGCCACTTTCAGGGCAGTCTCATTCAGGACCTCCACCGGGAAAAGGTTTGCACGCGGACTGAAAGCAACGCGAAGCTCGTCGGCATCTTCGAGCAACGCCAGCGGAGGCGAGATTCTCAGAGTCACTGGGTCACCTCCCTCCGCGTTGACAATCATCGGTTCGATCGCCTCGACCCTGTATGCCTCGTAGTACGTGTAGATCAGGGTTTGGTGAAGAATGGATACCCCATTCAGAGTCACGTCCAGCTTCACGGCGGCGGATCTTGTGGCGGACGGCGCAAAGCAGGTGATGGACTTGTCGCCCGTAACCTGCGCTCTGGTTGTCTTGCCGTCGAAGACGCATTCGAGATACGCGTCCTCCTCGGCTGGGAGCACCTCTCCGGTTTCAAGGACGACGGCCCCGTTTCCGCCCGACGGTCCGCGATCTGGACGGACATGCTTCACGTGGAGCTTTTGTAAGATGCTCACCGTAGGCATGGCCATGTTGCTGCTTTGCGAGTTCGTCGAAAAGTCCACTCCATTTGAGCTGAGAAGCACCGCAAACGCTCCAGGCTGGGAGCAGCTTCCGACGTTGCATCGAATCTTGGCGTCTGACACGATTATCGGGACGTCATCGAAGCATGTTCCTGGTATCTGCAGCAGGGATTGTCTCGAGACGACGCTGTCCCCGCTCAAAGAAGACGGGTACAGCAAGGAAAACCCGTCCACGCTTGCGAAGGCGCATGCCACGGCGCTCGAGACGGTGAACTGCGACCCTTCGACCGTCAGCAAGCTGTCCACGCCAGCTACGAAGCTTCCTGGAGTCGCGGAGTTTAGCCTTGGAAGCGGCGTTGGGTGAAACGTGGCTCCATTGGTGCTGAAGTCGACTCCATTGAAGCTGACGTAAACCTGCACTCTCTTCCGCTGCGAGCCCTGCATCGGGGGCGTGACGCAGCGAACTTCGTCTCGTCCTCTGCCGAAGGTTCCGTCCACAGCCGTCTGGGAAGGCACACCGTCGTCGAAAACGTTGCTGTCGCCAAAGCGGCACATGGGCCTCTGATCTCCCTCCAGGAAACCTGCCACGCGGAGCACGATCTGTGTCCCGCCAGTCTCGGGGCCCAAGTGCGGAGCCATTTCGAGGATCTGTGGCTTGCTCCGATAAGAGAACTGCTTGCCGCTCGGCGCAAAGTCAGCACCGTCGAGGCTTAGAAAGACGCCAACCTCCCCGCGACCCGTGCTAGAAGGCGGAGTGCTGCAACGTAGCGTTGCAGAGGCCCCACCTTCGAAGCGGACAAGCTCCGCAGGCATTGCCGGCCCGACATCGCCGAAGCGACAGCGCATCTGTGCTGCCGGTTGCCTACTGAAGCTCCTCTCGAGATGACTGACGACGAGGGTGACCGGCGTTCCACCTGAATCGAAGCCCTCCGACGGGGTCAGGCTTTCTACCACAATCATGGGCCTTGCTGTGACGGTGGCGGCCAGCGACTCCCTGGAGAACTCGACGCCGTTGTTCGAGATTCTTAGAGCGTACACTTGCCCCGGTGGAAGCGACGGAGATACCTCCGTGAGGCGACAGGCCACCAAGTTCGCGGACATCCATTCGGCGCGAGCGGAACGCGCCCCCAGCGGAAGATCCAGGAGGCCCTCGCCCTCGACCCCGCGGCTTGCGTGAAGTGAACACAGCAGCTTCATCGAGTTGGAGAAATGAGCTCCACTGACAAAGATGTCTCCGCCGCTGGAGCCTTGCAGTTCTTGCGGTGCCACGGCAGACACTACGGGTCGACGCTCGTAGCGGAAAGAGAGGAACGGACGGCTGAAGACCTTGCCGTCGTTTGACACCCTCAGCGGCAAAAGTGCTGCGTGGGCCACCGGCGGGGTGCTGCAAGACACCTGCGCCGGCGAGACATACTCCGCCGATGCAATATGGTTCCCAAAACGGCAAGATATGTTCCCACTCCGCTCGAAGCCAGTTCCCACGACTGCGACAAGGAGACCCCCTTCTAAGGCACCGCGCCGTGGATCACAGGCTTCAATTCGTATTTTTGGCGCGTAGTTGAGATAAGCGACTTCAGCGCTGAAGTCAAGGCCATTCACGGAGGCCGCGACCGGGGTAGCGGTGGCCACTAGTGGTCTCAGAGGCGAGCGGCAGTATATCGTTGTGTTCGAAGCGTACGCGGCGGCCACGACAGAATCCGTAAAGCGGCATGACAACTGGGGAGCGTCGCGAAAGCCAGTGCCCGTCAGCTCCACCAGGGCGCGGCCTTCGGAGTCAGCCTCGACAATCTCGGCGCGGGCGACTCGCGGAAGCGGCGCGTGGACAAGGTCGACGTGCGTATCCACCAGCAGCTGCGGCGGCGCTGAAAGCACCTGCTCCTTCAGCAACGGCGACACAAACAATCGCAGCGTCGTCGCCGATGTCATTGAGAGACTTCCACACTCCAGCACCGAAGTTGACAGCACATATGCGTCGGCCGCCGAGCCGTCGCCAAGCCGGCAGCTCCAAGGACTCGTCTGGTCAAAGGGCCCTCCGAAGACGGTAACGGAAGTCCCGTTGGCCGCGTCGTGAAGAATCGATGGCGTCACGTTGTCGATCGCTGGCATCGGGAGCGCAGCCACCTCGACGCGACTAGTGCTGATCTCTTCGCGGTTTAGAGCTACCCCAACCGACAGCTGCGTCGCCATGTCCACCGCGGGCAAGAGCGCTACGAGGTGAGAAGCCGATCGCTTCATAGCAGCTATCCACGTTGGCGATGACGCGCCCGCAGCAAAGACTACGCAGAAGCTCTGCTCCGACGCCCCCGCGAAGGAACCCGTGAGCAAGAGCTCCACCGTGCCTCCCACCAACACCCTCGGAGGCCACACGTGGTGCACGTCCGGAAGCGGCGCGTACGCGATGAACGAGGAATGCTCCATCTTTGTGAAGGAAATACCGTTCTTCGCGAAACGCACGGCCACCGTCTTCACTGTATCCGACGTCCTGTGAAATGCCGGTGCCACGCAAGAGACCTCTGCGTCCGACACGACGATGCACGGGGCAATCTTGTCGCCGAACATCCCTTGGGGACTGCTGCCCCCCGCCAAGTGCCGACCGGAGATGAGCACAGAAGCGCCTCCTAGGAAGCTTACCGTAGAAGGGACGACGCGATGAAGAACAGCCTCCATGTCGTAGTGAAAGCGCTGCACCGCTTGTACGGGATGAGCGTCAGCGTCGCTAGAGAGGATGGAGACAGCCACGGTGGCTTCTCCTGTGCTAGAAACCGGTGTTGTGCAGCGAAGCGTGTCTTCCGAGATCCAAAAGGCCATGACGGAAGCGCCACCAAAGCTGCAGAGAAGCCCCGCGGAATTCACGAAGCCGCGGCCGTGAACGGTGACCATCGTGCCTCCCACGGCTGGTCCGTGCGTCGGCGAGATCGTCACGAAGCCGACATCGTCGCGGTAGCGGAAGGCTACTCCCGTGAACAGCCAGGAGTCGCCGCCGTCCAAGGACAGCGACAAAGTCACGTAGTCTTGCCCGCTCCACGGGGGAGCGGCGCAGCTTAGGCTCCTCTGCGACGACACATTCGCGGCCACTTCTGTTTCGCCGAAGCGGCACACGGAAGTGCCCTTCGGTAGCCGGCCTCCTGGCGCCAGTAACGCTGCTTTTACCACGGTGCCGCCTCTCCTGGGGCCCCAATCGGGCTTGATGCTCCACGCCGCACCTGGGTCATACTTGCGAAGCGTAACACGCATGCCCCCGTCGGCTCCGTAAAGCCTGTGGCCCACCTGCACCTGGACGGGCACCTCAAGGGCCGATCCGAGGCGCGTGAAGTTGACAAGCGGCGCCCGGCACTCGGCGACACCATCCACTACGATGGCCGGGGTTGACACATCGAGCGTGTTGAAGAGGCAACGCACCTTGCTTACAGCGTTCGCACTCGCTCCGACTTCAAAGCGCAGGATCGTCATTTGTGGAACAGCACTTGCTGGGGAGAATGGAACGACAGATGCGTCGTACGTAAACTCGAACAGCACACTGCCGGACACGGATTGGCGTTCTTCGGCGAGCCCGACGTACAACTCGTAGACCCCTGCGGAGTGGTTTGCGACGGGCGTGCTGCAGCTTCCCGTGGAGACAGAGAAAGAGCGGAACGGCGTTGCGTAGGCTGCTTCGCCCTTTCGGAACATGCAGAGCAGCCCTGCATCGGAGACAAACCCTGCTCCGTAAACCGTGAGCTCGCTCTCTCTCGATTGCGGGGCCGACGTGGGACGGACTCGCGTAACGAGCACGTCCCCGGACAAAACAAGAGTTGCGGAGGCCTCCAAGAACGCTTTGTCAAGACCGGGTGCCACCAGATGGGCGATGTGCAGCCGCCAGATCTCGCGCTGAGAGCCACTCGCCATGGGCATCCTACAAGCCGTCGTCTCAGATGTAGACTGCACCACAGGGAGCTCCAGAACGCCTGCGCGCAGCACAGACGAGTAGACGCAGAGGAAGTCGCTTGGAGAGTATCCCATTGGTATCGCAAGCGGGAGTTCGTCGCCGCCACGCGCAAACAGTCGATTCCCGTCGAGCCCATCGAGTATGTCTGCGTGTTGAGCAAAAGTCACCGGCACTGGACCGACGAAGACTTGCCCTTGCACGATGATTTCAACGGACAGCTCGCTCGGAGGATCCACGGGCGCCGTGCACAGAACGTGCTCCTCGTGAAGCCCGGCTTCATCAGTGTGAAGCTGCTGGCCGAGGCCGCTGCTGAATCGGCAAAGCACCATGACGCCAGGTGGCAGGTCTGACGCTCGAAATCGCAGTGGAAGCCCCTCCAGGAACTGCCGCCCCGCCTTGGGGACTTCAAACCTTGGCGACGAACTCAAGAGCACCGGAAGGCCGGTGGAGGAGGCGGAACCGTCACAGGTGTACGACACCTCAACTTGATACCAGCCGCCCGCTACCGTGCCCGGCTCGTATTGGCAGTCGAGTGCTGAGTCGCTTCTTCGATGAGCTTGCACCGTCCACCGGCTGCCACCAGCCGACGTTGAGAGAACACAGCAGAGGGTGTCTGTGCTAACAAAGCCTCTCCCATGAATCCGAAGAAGCGCGGGGAAGTCCTTCAGAACGATGGCCGGCGCAACGGTGTCCAACACCATCTCGGGCATGAGCATGACTTCCAGCATTGTTTCGTATGTATACCTTTGCCCAGCGTCAGCGAACATCAGGGAAAGACTCGCCATTGCCGTAGGCGAAGGGACAGCGTCGATGCGCCAGTCTGCGGCGCTGAAGGCACACTGGGCTTCTTCGTCGCTGGAGATGGACAGCCATCCTTCCAACACGACCTTGTGTCCAGCTGTGAATCGACAGCCATCAAAGTCTCTCATTCTAAGATGGTTCCCGCGCAAGCGTATCCGGCCGGAGGACATGCACGACGTGGCCCTGGGGCTTACGCTGACAATCGAAATCTGCTGCACTGTCGCCGCAAGACTCTCATCGGGATTGGATCTTACATACGCAGTGACACTGGTTGTGAGAGCTGGGAGCTCACACTGCGCCGATGTTCTTGATTGGCCGATTGGAGACTGTAGTTCAGCCACAGCCGCGGCTTCAATCCCGCTCTCGGCGACGCACAAGAGGTCCGAGGCATCAAAGACGCCAGTCACGTTGGCGATCACTCGACTTCCCAGGTCTTGAAGCCGGATATCGTACAGGTGGACTCTGGGGCGAACGTCCAGAAGAATGGTCGGGCTCGACGCGCCACCTGCCACCACACGCATCTCCATGGTGCCCGGCGGCACGCCCGATGCGGCACAAGCAATCTTGACAAGCTCCTTGTTCTGAAGTAGGCGCATGGCGGCGACTTCGTGGCTTGATGCAAACTCGCACCTGAAGTCCGCCTGCGGGGCATGTGTGACCATCGTGACGACGAGGAACTCGTTCGACCCCTCACGTAGATGTGATGGCTCATACGACAAGATGGAAATGCCGGAGGCACTTCCATTCGCCTCCGCGCTGACGGGAATGGTGAGGCTGGTCTCCTGGTTTATTCCGTCCACAACACTTCGAATGCTGAGGACGTCGCCTTGCGTCTCTACAGCACAACTGAGAGACTTGGTATCGCCGCCTCTGCCCATCACAGGGAAGGATCCGTCTGCTCCGCAGTAAAGGGCCTCTTCCAGCTCATCAAAGACCCCAAACACACGCGCTTGGTCTTCCACGACTCTTCCGTCGCCAATTCTGACGACTGGGACAACAGACAGCGTCGCCAGCTCAGGCAGAGTCCAGACGTTTCCATTGATGTCAGCGACTCTGAGCTCGAAGGTTCCAGGAAAGGTGTTGATAGGGCGGCAAATCATCTGAGAATCCGATGTAGCAAATCCTTCTGCGCGTGCCGCTTCTTGACCATCGTGAATCACGATGCAGGCCGGCCTTCGCATTCTTGAGAAGCCAACTCCCGAAATACGCACACTAGCGTTCGTAAAGCTGAAAATCTGACGGGGAGATACGTCGAGCAAGAGAAGGAGCGGCATGGTTGTGACGGTGGACAAGACGGAGGCCCTGTCGCCGTTCTCGCCTTCGATGCGCACGTCCCAGACGTCCTGCACTGGGAGAGCTGCGATACAAGACGTTGGCTCGCTCAATGTGGTGGCCACGTCCACGACTGTACCGGAGCGCCGAGCGCTAAAAGAACAGCTCGACGCGTTTGCTCGCCGAAAGCCCGGGAATGCGTCCTCGGCGAAATAGGTCGTGAGTGCTCCAACATCCGCACGTGTCGGAGCGAGAAGCGGTCCGCTGGGGTGGCGCTGAGTGGAAAAGTTGGAGCTCACGGGCAAGAATGTTGCCCCGGCGTCAATACTGACCTCAAGCGCCGTGCTGACGTCTAGAGATCCGGCGGTGGGGCAGAGAATCTCCGTTGAGCTTCTCCAATGTCCCCAGACCAATTCACCACCAAACTGGCAAGCTGGCTTGACCATCTCTGCGGAGTGGGTGACCGACCCCGGCTTGTTAAAACTACCTTGGATGTGAACCGCATCGTAGGACGCCCAGAAGTCGAACACGTGCACCTCGGGTGCGACCTCTATCTGCAGGGCATTCGAAGAGCTTTCTCGATCCTCATCGAAGACTCTAAGAAGCAGAGTGCCCGGTCTCGATGGTGTCGCCACGCAGGAGATTGAGGTCCCCGTGATCTGCTCGGCTTCTACCACCGTTGCCGTTCTCTGCGTCCCCACCGCGAAGAACTCGCACTTCAGTGAGGTTCGCTGCCGCCGGCCTGAGATGCTTAGAGAAGCCCGAAAGGACGCACCAACCTGGGCAAGCAACGGCCTTTTCATCGCTCGTATCTGGTAGGTGGCCTCTGCGTAGACGGTATGCGAGTCCGGGGACTCCAGATGCAACGGAGGCAGGGGCTTGTTGAGGGCCAAGGCTCGACTGCAACTTCCGCTGCCACTGCAGATTTCCACGCTATGGGCTCGGCTTAAGATGGCCGCTCTGGCGAGACACTCGCAGTGGTTCTTCCCCAAGACGGCGGCGTCCACCACGGCCCGTTGATTCTGGCCGTCGAGAATCAGAGCACAGCTTAGGTCTCCGCGCCTTCGCCGCAGAAAGCCCGCTCCGGCTACGCGGATGATGTAGTTCTCCGTGCCATCCCAGGAAGCTTGCAGGTCCAAAGAAGCGATGCTGAGTTCAAATGGTTGACTGACGGGCACGCTGTTTGAAAGGAAGGCCGGATCGTTGGCCACGCTGACGGCGCCGCCTGTCATCGCATCGCCGTCGAATCCGTACTCCGTCTCGGGACCGATGCAAAGCACGCGGCCCTCAGACAGGAAGGTCCCATGGAGAAGCCTAGATTTGTTGCCCCCGCTTACGTGACAGCCCAGCCGCTGGGCGTTGACGAATCCTGCACCGGCAACAAGGAACGACAGGCCGTCTCCAGCTGTCGAAGAAACAGCGTGTGCGTGAGCGAGCTCGGGAGGTCTTGTGTACGTCGCCACCACTCGCGCCGAAGCCCCAGGGCAATTGATGCAAGCATCGTACGAGACATCCATTGCCAGGCCTTGCTGCGTCAGCGAGATGCTTCCCAAGGCGGTGGCGCAGGTCCCGTGAAAGCCGTCCTCCGTAACCCAAAGCCTGCTGGTCAAATTGCTTTGGAGAAAGGAGCACGTGAGGCGTAGCGAGGAATCCACAGCCGAGTCGAAGGCCACCACGGCCGCAAGGGACCCGGCTTCTGTCATCCTGACCTCGGCATGGAGTATGGCCAGCCTTGGAAGGACCTGGACTTTTGCCGACGGCCCGAAGGCAGCACCTCTCGCATCATGCAGCGTGAAAATACTTCGCAAAGAATCACCTGGTGGAACCAAGCAGAACACGTCGTCTCCGTCGCCGGAAAGAAGGTTGCAATGTCGATCGAAGCAGCAGGAGGCCAGTCCTTCCAGAACGGCTGGGGTGTTTGGCAAGACTGCTAGGGTGGCGGACACGAGCGTTCCTCCGATCCCTGTCTCACTTAGCCTGAGAGTGTCGACAGCATCCACAAAAGGCAGAATGCTACCGCCGTAAGCAATGCGCAGTTGCCACCGCCCTTCCGAAGTCGGCGCCGCACAAGTCAATTCAGTCTCGGAAAGGACGGCGGATGCATGCCGAGTGTCGTTGAAGAGACAAGCATACGATCCGCGGACATCCAGGCCAACGCCAAAGACGGACACAAGCGACGCTTCATACGCCGACACAATCCGTGGAAAGGCTGCTAGAACCTCGCCAGGCCTTCGGAACTCGAAGGGAAAGCTCTTCAGGTCCGCGCTTCCCCCCGCAGACACTGTGAGCGTCGTGATTCGCTCCGCATTTCTGGATGGAAGCCGACACTCGATGGCTGCGTCGCTCTCCCAAGTTGCGACGGCGGCACGTTCCCCGTCCAGGAGGCAGAGGTACTCTTCGGTTGGGCTGAAGCCAACACCAGCGATCGTCACAGCCGAAGTCTCGTATACGCTTCCATGACCTGGATGCAAAGACATCGCCTTCGCTTCCGGCGAAGGCACGGAGGTTGCCCTTGGGGACGAGATGAGCTGACCATCGATCGCCACACCAACCCTCACAGGGCCTCCAAGGCCCCCCGGGCTCGGACAGAGCAGCTCTGTGGAGCTAACGAGGTGCGCTGCTACTTGCGTCTGATCGAAGACACACTGCAGATTCGGGACAGCGGTGAAGTTTATGCCGGCCAAAGAGAAAGCGGTGGCGCCGGTGGGTCCGCCGGAAAGAGGCGTCAAGCCCTCCACGACTGGCTCCGATACGAAGCTGAAAGTCTGAGCAGTGCTCAGGTAGACGAGGCCGTCAAAGGAGATCTCGACGTCCGCGGCGACCGGGCTTTGCATCGCGGGCGTGATGCAGACCATCTCCTCCGGTTTCAGGTAGTACGCAGCACCAACTGTGCCACCGAATCGACATGCTAATGCCGGACTGTCAATGAAGCCCCGTCCGACAAGGTGAGCTTTCGTACCACCGGCCACGGTTCCCACGGGAGGATCGATCTTGTGAACATCTGGCCCGTGCGCGAAGGTCAGAAGCTCCCCGCTGGATGTGAAGTCGAAGCCGTCGTTCGAAGCTTCTACCGCGACGACGCCCGCCGTTGCAGCTTCCGGCGTGCTGCACACTATCTCTTGGCTGCTCACGAAATCAGCGGGGACCACGACGTCGCCAAAAGAGCAAGCAAGACTCTCGCTCCTCCGGAAGCCCGCGCCCATCACTGCAACGGTCTCCCTCGATCCGACAACAACGACCCGCTTGGAGAGACCGTCTACAAAGAAGGGCGAGACGTATTCAAAGGTCGCCGACGACGCCGCGTGCTCGAGACCATTCAGGGACACCGAGAGCGGCACGGCCCCTTCCAGTCCAGGAGGCGTCACACAGCGAAGAGCAGTAGCTGACACGAAAATCGCCGGGACGTACTGAATGCCAATCGAGCAGACGAGCCCCTCCGTGTATAGGAAGCCTTCTCCCGTCACCTCGAGCACGGTGCCGCCGAGAGTCGAACCGCGTGGTGGCTCCACTGAGATCACGCGGACGGCCGCAAAGAACCGGAAGCCCAAGGGCGTCTGCAGAATACTCTTGCCGTCGATTGATACGCCTACAGATACCATGCTTGCGTCCATCGGTGGCGTGACGCACAGGATGCTGACATTTGACTTGATCAGTCCAGGCGCGCTGGCATTTCCGAAGTGGCAGAGCACCGTGCCCAACTCGGCAAAGTTCGTTCCGTGGACGACCACCGTGGTCCCCCCTCCAGTTGTTCCTGCCGCGGGGCTGAGCGCCAGGATCTTCGGCTCCATCATGTACTCGAAGTCGCTTTGCCCGAGGCCGAAGTCGACACCGTTATTGGCTACCCGGAGAGTCACTCGTCCAGGTGTGCCTTTCTCCGGGGCATAGCACACTACCCCAGCAGAGGAGACGAATGTCGCTGGCGTTGAGACATCTCCGAATCGGCATGTCAGCTCGGGAGTGTCTAAGAAATTCTGTCCTGACACCCGCACCGCAGTGCCGCCCGACAGCCTGCTGGCAGACGGCTGAGCTGCTGTCACGACCTCACGTGGATAGTACGTGAACACGCCTGCGGAGCCAAGGAAAGCGCCAGATTCCGTCCTCACGGAGATGGGGACCACGTCATTCACACTGCTCGAGGTGCCGCATTCCAACCTCCCGTCGGGAAGTACAGATGCCGAAGTCCAAGCGCGCCCGAAGACGCAGGACAGGCTTTCTCGGATGCCCGGAGCCAAGGCAGAACCAGCCAGCCGCACTACCGTTCCACCAGTGTCCGGCCCACTTGACGGGGTCGCCGTCCACGAGAGCACATCGTTTTCAATTGCGATGCTGAAACCCGTGGGAAGGAAGTCCTGAGCATTCACCGACACATAAAGTTCGTACTGTCCCCTGGACACCTGTGGCGTTGTGCAGCGCATCTCCGTGTCGCTAAGCACCACTGCCGTAACGATTACGCCACCAAGGCGACAGGACGTCGTTCTTCGACTCTGGAACGAGAAGCCGAAGATATGGAAGACGGTCGGGACGGAGACGTAGCCGAAAGTCGGCTCCACTCGTGTCACCAAAGGATCTGGCACAAACTCAAAGACCAGGTTCGCAGACGCAAACGTCGTCCCGTTCGACGACGCTGCAATACTCACGGAGCCGACTTGCCGCAAGGCAGGCACGACACAAGTAATCTCCTTCCTCGAGACGGTTCTCGCAGGGGCTGCTGCGCCGTCTCCAAAACGGCACATCATCTCGTCCGTAAAGCCCATGCCTCTCAGAGTCAGAACTGTTCCTCCTCTGGGAGACCCGAGAGAGGGCGATACTTCTGTGACATAGGCGTTTGACAAGTACCGAAACGTGCCATCTAGCCAGGCGTGCTCCTGCTCATTGACCGTCACGGCGAAAGCCACGTCGCCGCTAGACCCCGGCGGCGACGTGCATGCCAACGCAGACGAAGATGACACTACCGCAGGAACATAAGAGACTCCGAAGCGGCACCTCAGGCCAGGCGTCTCAGGAAAGAATAGCCCGTGCACCATCACAGCGTCTCCCCCGGAAGCGCCTCCCGACGACGGAGAGATGCTCAGAATTTTCGGATCTTTCACATACGTGAACTGGAAGATCTCATCGCCGAAGCTGACGCCGTTCAAGGCCACGGCCACGGACACGCTGCCCTCTCCCGGTGGTGAGTCGCATTGAATCTCCGAGTGAGACACAAAGCGGCCTGGAACAATCTGGCGGTCAAAGCTGCAATGAATCGAATCCGAGTTTACGAAGCCAGTTCCAAAGACGGAAACGACGGTCGACCCTCGCGTGCTGCCAGCGGTGGGGGAGACAAAAAGGACCGTGAAGTCCGCCAGGACGTCGAACTGTGCGCTGCCTTCTGTGAAATCCACGCCGTTGGCGCTGTAGGACACTTCCACACGCTGCGCATCGCCGAAGGTGGGCAAGCTGCAGTAGATAAGACTGGAGTTCACGTACACTGTTTCGGCAACCAGATCAGCACCAAGTCGACAGCCACTTTCGCTGCCGTTCCGAAACCCGGCGCCTGCCACACCTACGGCCAGCCGGCTGTCCTTGGCTCCTTGCTGTGGATCCACGGAGAAGACAATGGGCTCCTGGTAGAAGAAGTAGGGGACGGACTCACTGCACGAGGCTCCAATCTGCGAGATCACCGAGAATGGAACTTCTCCTATCTGGCCAGACGGCGTGGCGCACCGAACGTGGTTCGCGGAGACGACGTCCGCATCGACACGCGCGCTGCCGAACTGGCACCTCAAGTCTGGCCATGCGTCCAGGTTGTCGCCGAAGACGGAGACGATGGTACTCCCCAGCGACGTGCTAGAACTCGGCAGCAGCTCTGTGACGCGAGGACTGGCAAGCGAAGTGAAGGTCGCCGTGGTAGAGTTGGAGAAAATGCCATCGATGGAGACCTGCACGGACACCGTCTTTGCCTCCGGTAGCACCACGTAGCATTGAAGCTTCTCCGTGCTGACGAAGAAGGCAGCGGCGCTCAGGTCCCCAAAGTGGCACATGAGTGTCGAGGAGGCCTGGAAGTTTGAACCGAGCACAGTGACGGCTGTAGATGCGTTCACAGCTCCGATGTGCGGCTGGACTTGATGGACGCTTGCAGGCCAGTAGAGCTCGAACTTCGGCCCGCTACGGCTGAAGTCCTGCCCATTAGAAGTCACCTCGATCGACGCCACGAAGGGCGCATCTGTTCTGGGTGCCTCGCAGGCGACGCTCAACGGCGAGATGAGAGTTGCGCCGGTGACGCCAAGATCCCCGAAGCGGCAAGCTAGCGCGTCCCCGTTTCGGAATCCACTTCCACGGACTTCTACGCTGCCCGAGTAGCCTACCGGCGCTCTTGCTGGGTCCAGAGCCTCTGCAACAGTTGGCTCGACGTACTCGAATGTGAAGACGCCACCGACACTATTGCCGCCGACCGACAACGCCAGATCGACTTCAGCAGCGCCCGACCAAGGAGGAGAAGCACAATGGAACGTGGCACCCTCTTGTACAACTGCACTAGACTCAACGCTGCCGAAGCGACAAGAAATCTCGGAGAAATACGGCGCCCCAGGAGCGAAGAGAGCCACGTTCGTACCGCCCGTGCGAGGCCCATGCTGAGGCGCGATCGACTCAACTGCGAAAGCCTCTACCACTTGAAAGCGACCTGCCGCCGCGAAAGCAGCCCCACCAACACTTACTTCAAGCTCGTACTCTCCTGCAGGAAGCTCAGGAGCGAGGCATAGGATGGTTGTGGAGTCGACGGCTACACCGGGAGCCTCCGTCGCGTTGAATCGGCAGGCAGGTCTCTCCTGAACAGCTCCGGTGAAGCTCTTCAGACGAAAATCGATCGCGAGTTCGGTGCCTCCGCTTGTAAAGCCAAGCTTGGGATTGACGCCAAGAATCTGGACGCTGCTGTTCTCCGCGCTATTTGCGACCTCGGACGCAGGCTCCGGCTCCCCGGCGATTGACAACCGCAGACACGTCTTCGAAGCGAATCGCATTGAGCTTCTGTATCGAATACACAGCGGCAGAGCGACGAACTCGTCCGTGACCTGGAGGAAGAGCGACGCTCCGGCATGGCTCACAAGGACTTGCGATATGCATTCACCTGAGATGAGCAGAGAACCACGGCTGGGAGCCTCTGGGACCGGAGCCTCTGGGAGGTACTCGACGTCGGTTGGAGAGAGCGGCAATCTAGTGGCAGGGTCGAGAAACTCGAAGATCTCCCCACGGAAGTCGCTCTCAATGGCGTAGGAGAGGCCGCGCACGACGAAAGCAGTCGTGCCAAACCCGCGAAAAGCTGGACCAGTGGGCCCGTCGTCAACAAGAAGCGATCCTGTTTCCCACAGATCTGCTTCGGACGGTGCCATACACTGGAGGGAAGAGTTTGAAACAAGCGTAGCTTCCGCAACTGCGCCTCCGAAGGAGCAGACCATCGGCGCAAATGCTTCCAAAGGGTTCTCGAGTTCGACGGTGACGACCTCGTCTCCGCTTCCCACGATCTGAGACGGCGACAGATGTCTCATCTCGATGTCATCCACAACGACGAAGGACGCCTTGGTCGTCACCAGTCCCCCGCCGAAGCCCCGTACCTCCACCGTCATCATGCCAGCAGATATGTTTGACGGGGCAGAGCACATGATGACGTCGGACTGCGTCCATCGTGCAGATGTGCTTTCGCCGCTGGAGAAGATGCACACCTTGAGCTGGAATGCTACCGGGTCAGCCACCCAGAGTTCGAGGTCGCTGCTCTCAAACACGGGGACGACTGACGGCGCCACGGCGAGGACTCCGAGCTTGTCTTCTACCAGCAGCTGCTCCGGGGGGCTGACATTTCCTGCTCGGTTCCCCAGCCGAAGGCTGAGCCGAGATCCGATCTGGAGTCGAGGGGAGGCGCAGGTCACATGCGCGCGCATCCTCGCAATGACTGGAGTTCTCTCCATGTTGTCCCACTCGCAGAAGGCCGGCGCCGACACGTTTGTGACTCGGATGGACATCTCGACACTCTCGTTCACTGGCAGAATCTTCGGCGCGACGTCCAGTATCTGCATGACGCTCGCCATGGCGGATGTGTGATCAAATGCGTAGCCAATCCGAACGAGGTGCTGTGAAGACTGGCTTCGTCCATTGCGCCGCCAAGACAAGTCAATGGTCAATGCGTCCCCTGCGATGTCGGGCCCTTCCCGAGCATAGAGTATCTGCTGGAGAACTTCCGCAACATTCGCAAAGACCCCCGAAAAGGAAGCCTCGGACACCAGACTCTTGCCATCTAGCGTGGCGGACGAGTTCAGTCCCGCTACGTACCAAAACGCGAGAGATGAGTTTCGGTGCACGGTTCTCACAAGCGCTGTTACGTTGCCGTCGTCGGACTGCCACGTGTTTGAGAACATGTCGAGACCAGAAATCGTGAGACTCCTCCAAGGAGACACGTCGATGACCGGTAGATCGTTGGTCGCGTTTATCACGATCGGCAGCATCGCCTGGGCGAAGTCGGGGCTTGACGACCCGGTGGACGTCCGCATGGGGCTGTCGTCGTAGACGGTGATCAGCAGGACTTCCGAGCCGCGAAAGTCGTTCATATGCAGGTCTGGATCATATCGCAGGGTGGACAGCGCAGCGTTCACCGACGGCAGTGGCCCCACAAGCCGGAGATGAGCACCTCGCATGTACGACGTCGAGTTCGTGCTGAGCTCGCCGTGGGATACCACTAACGTGACATTGTAGTGATTTGCCTCTCGAGGCTCGTCTGCGTCGGCGACGCGGACTCCCTGAAGTGCCAGGGGGCTATCCTCGAGCACGGACGCTGAGGATGGAAGGAGAATCTCCGGGACATCGTTCACGGCCAGGACCTCGACCGAGAGAACGCTGGACACCACGCGAGTGTCTCCTGCTCCTACGTACATCACGTCCGTTGCCGTGAAGGTAAGCGTGTCATTTCCGTACCAATTCGTCTCGGGCTTGTACTCAATCTGCGAGACAGCCACGTTGACATCTGATACCGCGCCGGTGAAGACTATCCTCTCGTCTTCAACGCCGGAGCCTTCGGAAAGCGTCAAGGAAGATGTTGTCGCCAAGGAGACGCATCCATTCTGCGCCTCGATGGCGAGCTGTATCACGTAACCCAGGGTCACGGGCTCGTCCAGATCTGCTACGCTCGTGCCAAAGATGGTCACGGGTTGGTCCTCCAGGCTGGTCAAGGCCGCATCCGTGATTTGGATCACAGGCGGATTGTTCTCAGCATTCACCAGGACGATCAGGTTCTCGGCACTGGTGTAGCCGTCTCCTGCATGGTCCACCGCGGCCGCCCATGTGATGTTCTTGCCGGCCGCTGAGATGCTGTGCCACTGCAGCTCGACGGTGTGGTCTCCGGCGGCGAGCTTCAGCGCGAGATGACCGCGAAGGCCCTCTTTCCGCCGGACTTGCCCGTCAAGTTCCGACGCCGAGCTGCGATACGGACTGCCATCGACCACAAGCCGAGTCGCAATGCCATTGGGAGGTTCCCAGGACCAAGAATCATGGTCTGGGAGCGAGGTCTGAGTCACGGGCAACACATAGCTGAAGAGAACGCTCGCCTCCGAGTAGAGCCGGAAAGACAGGATATTCTCCCCGACCCTGTCCCAGCCCGACCCTTGTGTGCTTGCTCCCTCAAGAGTGTCCAGCGAGGCGACAGCGTATCTCGTTCCCAGCACGACGAGCGTCCGAGACGACGAGTATCCATCCAGGAAAGTCGGATCGTTTCGCCAAGCGCGATCATACCGGCCGTACTTTCGCCACTGCACCCTGACACAGTGCGCCCCCGGCATCAGTGAGGCGGCAAAGTCGCTCTCCAGCATCCCCGGCGAGAAAGACTTGGCCGACAGCGAGAAGACGGAACTGCTCTCCCGGTAAGGCACGCCATCGATGACTAAACGCGCCACGATCTCATCGCGCTGATTCAAGACCTCTGTCGAGGCGATGACTGTAGGACGCACCGTCATGGAGTATCTGAATCTTAAGGACTGTTGCGTTCGACAATCGACTGTGAGATCAAGTCCGGGAACGTCCGTCCACTCCGCCGCCGTGTCGTTGAGGACGGTGGGACTCAGCGGCTGTCGATACTCCAACACCGTGTAGTCTGCCGTGGCCGTGAGCGCTCGTCCTCGTGCGAACCCGTCGCGCGCTCGGGGGCTGCTGGACCAGTAGAAGACTCGATTGCCAGTCATCTTCCACTGCAGACGCACTGTGTGGTTCCCGCTGCTCAGGGTGAAGACTGCGTGGCCCGCGAGTGGCGCAGTGTAGGCCTCATGGATGCCGACGGAAGACGCATGCGTGGCCCCGGATCGCATCGGCACCCCATCAACGACCATGCGCGCCTGCAGGACGGACTGCACCACTGCCCGATTCGCGACGAAGGCTACGCCGGGCTGACCAGCGCGGTGTGCCGTGGCAACGAGACTGTAGGACACCACGACCTCGGTCCTGTTCTCCAGACCGATGTTCACGGAGGTATCCAACACGTCAAGCCACGTTCCCGGCCTGTCCAAGACGGCTTCGCTTCCCGGCCGTGAGCTCCACATCAGCCCTTTGACCTCCCCGGAGCCGGCACCCTGCGCCAGCACGCCGAGGAGGACGGCAAGGAAGATCCTCCGCCTCCCCAGCACCATCGCGGACGGATTTCGGTTGTCAAGCCCGCAAGTGCCGCGAAAAATGCGATCTCGGGAGGAGCTTTGACGTCCTCCCGCTCCAAGCAAAGGGCGACCCTTGCCATTGCTGGTGCCCAGCAAGCCCTACTGAGCTGTGCAAGGAAGAGCTGCTGCCACAAGCGCTCATCGTGCGTCGACAGAGAAGTGCCCTCCTCTGCGGTGCCCCACAAGGTGTACATGCGCCTTGGAGCATCATGGGCCACTTCGTCGGGCGCCGTCGAGCAGCTGCTCGACAGCGCTGCCCCCCTGCCTCTCTCGGACTTGCGCGTGGTCCGGACGGACTCGGCAGCTTCTGGCTTTTCCGGCTTCTGGCTTCCGGTCTTGTTCTTCTTTTGGTCCTTTCTCAAGTCCTCCTAATTATCCGTCATGTAAAAATAACGTTAATAATAGTTATATTATTATCATTTTTCAATAATTCCAAGTGTTTCATAGAGTAAAAAAAATCTCGATTATTTTTTCGAAATCTGAAGCGAAGCTACCTGCGGGCGCAGCATTGAGGACGCGGACTTTCCGTCCGCATCTTGCGTTCAGGGCGCGGCACCATGGGCCCCTCTGCCCCATCTTTACACCGTGTCTGTCTTTGGATGTGCCTGGTGGGCTGCGGACGGAGCCTGGACTCTCGAGACGCACAGCACTTTGAGTCCCACCTTCACCTCTTCTCCCCGTCGGGGCGTCTCTACCAGCTGGAGTACAGTCTTCTGGCCGTGGAGCGCTTCGGGCTTCCGGTGGTGGCGCTCAGCGCCAACGGCTCTGCGGTGCTCATCGCTGTGAGGCACAGTCGGAAGAGTCCGCACGGGAGCGTGGACATTCGACGAGAAAGGGGCCCCACGGTGAAGCTGGGGGACGGCGTCCTCGCCTGCGCGTCGGGCGTGGCCTCGGACGCGGTGGCCTTGACAGAGAAGCTGCTCCTGGCGTCCGAGAGCCTGAAGCAAGATGCGCTGATAGAGCCGGCGGCGGTTGACATCCTGAACAAGATCGCGCTAGAAGCGCAGGGCGATAGCCAAAGCGGGCTGCAGCGCCTCCTGGCGGCGAACATGGTGATGATGGAAGCCCATGCGGGGGCGGGGCGTCTGTACCGGATGGACACCCTCGGCCAGATCTTCCGCTGCCATGCGACAGTCGAGGGCAGGCATGCTCCTCGGATAAGGAGCATGCTGGAGAAGCGGATGGTGCTGGAGCCAAAGAAGCGCAGCGTCGGATGGTCCGCCCCCGAGGCGAAGACCTTTCTGGAGGAGAATCCTACGGATCTCAACGAGGCCGAGGAGGACTGCGTCCTTCTGGCGGCCCTCGGTTTGAGAGGCCTGAGGGACTGCGACGTTGAGCTTCCCCTGGAGGAGTTTGACGTTGCCTACGTCTCCAAGGACAGCGAAGAGGTACGGACGAGAAGAGCATCCGCAACATGCTGGCCCCAAGAAGCAGACTGACCAGACGACGATCATCTCGCATGTTTCCTCTAGGTTCACTTGATGAGCGAGGAGCTGAAGCAGTACACTATCGAGTGCGCGGACTGTCTCCCACCAGAGTCGGCACAGGACGCCGCCTGAGCAGGAGCAGCCAGCGGCAAGCGCAAAGAGAAAGGATTTCCCGCAGATGTCTCTGTCCTCCATCCTTTCTGTCCCGTTTTCCCCTTTGTCCGTCCGTCCGTCCGTCCGTCCGTCCGTCCTGCCGTCCATCCGTCCGGTTCACGAGCTTCACGCTCCGTCCGTCACCTGAGACGTACTGCAACCCGGATCGAAACGGGAAGTTGCGCCCTTTTGCGAGCATTTCGTGCGTGGGGCCCGAATCTGCAGGTCTGGAAATCTGCGTCAGCTGAGGGCCACTCTCGCGCGCGGGTTTTCGTGCGTGGTGGCCAGTGCTCAGCCGTCGGAGAGAGGCCTCACGATGCGCGTACTCATGTTGGCTGTTGTGACCGCAAATGCGGCGGCGTTCCTGCGTCCGCGGCCGCTCCTCTCGCGCCACATGCGGGCGCTGGCAGCCACCGTCCCGAGCCTGGAGCGCGCGGAGAGCGTGAACGCCGCCCAGCTCATCACCGAGCATCCCATGAACAACATCAGCCCGGCCATCGTGGAGCGCGTGGGCCGCTCGCTCCACCGTACGCCCAACCATCCGCTCAACATCATCAAGAAGAGGATCGAAGGCTACTTCGTCGAGCGCGCCAAGAAGGATGGCGTGGAGTTCGAGGTCTTTGACGACCTGGCGCCCGTGGTGAAGATCACGCAGAATTTCGACGATCTGTTGATCCCGGAGGTGAGGCCAACTCCGTGAGGTTTGAGCTGTCGGAGAGCAGAGAATGACATGCCGCTTCCACCAGGACCACGTGTCCCGGTCGCCGTCCGACACCTACTACATCAACGACGAGCTCATGCTGCGGGGCCACACCAGCGCGCACCAGGCGACTCTCCTTCAGAACGGGTTTGACAACTTCCTTTGCTCCGGGGACGTCTACCGCCGCGACGAGATCGACGCCTCGCACTACCCGGTGTTCCATCAGATGGAAGGCGTCCGCGTCTTCCCGCACCTCGAGCCGGCAGCCGGCAGCGATCCCGTGCAGGGCAACAAGGAAGTGGAGGCGGACCTGAAGGACGCGCTCGAGGGCATGGTGGACGCGGTGTTTGGCCCCGTCGAGAAGCGCTGGATCGACGCGTACTTCCCGTTCACGGAGCCGAGCTTTGAGCTCGAGATTTTCTACAACGACGAGTGGCTCGAAGTGCTCGGCTGCGGCGTGATGCAGCAGGACATTTTGAGGAAAGCTGGGCGTGGCGAGCAGCCGGGCTGGGCTTTCGGACTCGGCCTGGAACGGCTGGCGATGGTGCTCTTTGATGTTCCCGATATCCGTCTCTTCTGGTCGAACGACGAACGCTTCATCAAGCAGTTCAAGGACGGCGAGATCACGAAGTTCAAGTCCTTCTCCAAGTATCCTGCGTGCTACAAGGACGTCTCGTTCTGGATTGACGAGGAGACACCCTTCCATCCCAACGATCTCGCCGAGATTGTGCGAGGCGTCGGTGGGGACCTCGTCGAGGAGGTCAAGCTTATCGACGAGTTCACCCATCCCAAGACGGGGAAGACCAGCAATGCCTTTCGGATAAATTATAGGTCCATGGAACGATCTCTGACCAACGAGGAGGTGAACGAAATGCAAGACAGGGTCAGGGACCAGCTCGTGGATGCCTTCAAAGTGGAGCTCCGTTAGAGATCTAGTCCACAAGCGGCCGCAACGTAGCGAAAGACGCCGAAAGAGATCGCCAAAGAAGAGCAAGATTGCTTTTCCTGAGACGGGAGGTTTCCTGTTTCCCAAACACTAGAACTGCCACTGAAGTGAAAGAGGCACGGTGATTCCTTCGCCCAGCACCTGCCCCTGCAGTCCGTAGCCCTGCAGCTCCGCGGAAGGCGCAGAGGGGCTCGCCAAAGCCCCTCCTCCAAGCGTGCTGCCGCTTGCAGCGTCCTTCGCATCGTGGTCTGCTTTCTTGTCCTCTGCAATGTCGCTCGCATTTCGGCGAAAATGCACGTGAATTGCGCGTATTGCGAACGCCGGGTTCCGCACCTCATACCCGTTGTCGGTCAGGATCTGCGCGACCCTTGCGTCGCACCGCGGAAGGCCCAGCGCGAAGCTGGAAGCCGCCACCACAGCTTCTGGCAGAGGTGGTCGGAAGATCCAAGCATCCTGCGAGTCTGTCCGCGGAATGAGGCGCGCTCGCACTTCCCGGCCGGATGCGTCAACAGCAATCTCATGTCGCAGGAGGGCAAAAGCGCGGGACCTCATGTCGAGGCTAGATGCATCCCCAAGCTTGTAAATCGAGCTGTCGAAGACAATGTCCGCGTTGAGAAGGCCGACGAGCCTGCCCGCAAGATTCCGATTCGAGTAGCGAAATGCGTCGGCAAAAGTCAGCCTCCTGCCCACGTGGTGCAGCACAAGCTTCCCCTGCAGTTCTGGGAAATGCTTTAGGTGCCCCAGGATGGCATCAGCCTTACGGAAGACACCCGTCTCGAGGAGAAGGTGCATCTGACTGATGTAAGGATTCTGTAGGTTGCGCAGTAGCACCGCCTCAAGCTCCTGTTGGCGTTGCTCGCTCGCCGCCTTGAAGTACTGCACCAGGAGGACGATGCCAGCATTGTCCGGGAGCCCGTGCATCATGCTCCTCACAAAGGCTGCGCGAAGGGGTGGCTGCGCACCGCTCAGGGCGCGGTAGAGTTCCTCAGGATCAGGCATGCCATCTCGGATTGAAAGCAAAGCGGAAACACCATTCACAGAGACAGGAAACCGCTGCCGGAGCTCGGCGACCTTCTTCCGCAGTCCCATCGAGTCGAGGGCGCCATATGCCGCCCACTGAAGAGTCTCCCCAAGCCTCGCCACCATTGGTTCCAACCTTACGACATCTTGCTCATCCAGGACGGCGAGATAGATCAGGAAGGCTCCTGCTGTTTCCATGGGCGGCAGCTGGAGATACCTTCGATAGGTCTGCAGTGCCGATTCGTAGTCTCCTTGGTCACGGAAGAGGTTCGCGAAGTTCGAGAGGGTTACGTCCTCCACGCGGGCCTCCAGGGCCCTTTCGTACAGTTCCTTCGCTTCCTGGAACCTCGCCATGCTCGCGCTGACCATCGCGAGGTTGCTGATGATTGCGAAGCTCGAAGAGTCAAGTTGGATCGCCCTGCTGAGGACTTCGTAAGAAGCTTCTGCCCGGCCGCTCTGGTGGAGGATCGATCCAAGATCATTCCAGAACCGTGCTTCGCGAGGAGCAATCTTGATGCAAGCGTGAAGGAGTTCGGCTGCCCGTGGCAGATTTCCTTGACGGAACATGGCGGAGGCCTCCATCTCCAGATCCAAGAGCGTCACGGGGATCGTCGCATCCAGAGCGTCGTGGTATGCTCGGTGCGAGGAAAGCGTCGTTGAAGGTATCCCGGATGCTCGGCAGAGGAACTCGATCCAGTCCGCCACATACACGGTGTCATTCCAGATCTTGTGTGACGTCGCCAGTATTTCGGATTTCGTGTCCTCATACAAGGTTGAGTTCCGTGATAGCGAAACTGCCTTCACCACGTAGTCGTCAACGCTGCCGGCAACAAGCCGGGAGACCAGCTTGTCACTCATGGTGCTGTAGAAAGATGCCGCCATTCGACCCCGCAACGCCATGGTTGGAAAGAGCACCATGGGGATTCCGAAGCTGATGGCATCTGCAGAAGTCCGAGAACCTCCAAATGGAAAGGGATGCAGGACGATGTCTGCGCAAGTCAGCAGCCTTTGATAGCTAGTGAAAGGCAGGGCGTCGACTTGAGTCTTCAGGTTGAGCCACGTATGCAAGCTGGAGCTGCGTACCTGATAGGGGTCCCTTGGCGTGGAATGAAGAGGATGCGCTTCTCACAAGCGGAACAGCGGCTTCGCACCCGCGGCAGCAGTCGCTGCCTCAGTAAGTCCGTCCATCGCGGGCGGTGGCCGGCGAGGAAAACGACTACGCCGTTGGAATCTTCGCAAAGGATACCGAGCACGGCGTCATCGAAAAGCGGGTGCAGCTTGAAGACGCTCTGGCCGACGAAGTAAATCGTTACGTTCTGAGGCAGGCCGAAGTGATCCTTCGCTTCCCGAGACGTTTCGTTCAAAGGGAAGCGATCTGGCTGGTCATACCAGATGCCCTGTCCCCCGAGCAGAACCACCTGCTCGGAGTATGGCTCCAGAGCAGCTCCGAGGCGCGTTCTCTTCGCGAACTCCAGGCGATCTCCGGACACGAAATAATCGATCGACGGATTCCCTGTGGTCATGGGGTTTCCCCAGAACACCATCTGGAGCGGCGCCAGGCGCGAGAAGCCAAGGAAATGAGTGATCGGTTCGCTGTTCATGTCGGCGTACACGATGATGTCTGCGCCGGTGTTTGCGAGAGCCTTCAGGTTGGCATCGTGGTCCAACCCGAGAGGCACCACGCCATCTGCAGCCTGCGCGAGCTCAGCATCAACGGGCTTCGGCGGGCTCGGAATTGGGGCGAGCAACACCTCAAAATGCTCCCTAGGCAGCGCCTGAACGATCCCTTTGAGCAGCAGTCCGTGTGGTTCCCACACTCCGAAGAACTTGGAAACGAAGACAATCCGCCTTCGTGGGCTGCCTGCCATCCCATCGACCGAAGGGATGCGACCTGTTCCCCCGAAGCGTCGACCAAGACCCTCAGCCAGCGGGGGCAGCGGTCTTCCAATGGCGCTTGCGGGGGGTTCCTTCCTACTTTCAAGCCACACCCCGGCCTTCAAGAGGAGATGCTCTGCACCAATGGAGGCATGGAGCCTGGCTATGGCCTCTTGCAGTGCTCGATCGTGCATTCCATGGTACGGCAGATAGAATTGGACGTTCTCCATGTACTTGCGGGGATCGAATCGCTTTACGAGGCCCCGGCGAAGTTTCTCATGTAGCTGCTCCACATCGCGGCGGATGTTGATCCGGAGATTGGCCATGGCATCAGCAGACTGCATCACCTGCGGTATCAGCAAGGCCGATCTCAGCAAGAATCCACCGGGGCAAGAGCTGAGGCACGTGCCTCCTTCGGAAGCATTCGACGTCGCATCTGCCAGGCGCACGGCCAGGTCGTGAGCTCGCAAGAAATGCGCGCGTGACAAATCCTGGAAGCCCGCCCCGTGGAAATGATTGCCCAGATTCACCGTTGCACTGATGCTTCCGGGATCCAGCTCTAACGAGGCACGGAGTTGCTCGATGGCGTCATCGTACCGGCCAAGCGTCTGAAGCGCGGCCCCAAAGTTGTTGCGAATCAGCGGATCGGCTGGATATCGGTCCACCAGAGCTCGATGCAGCTCCACACTCTCAGCACTTCGCCCCTGCTGATTGAGGAGAGCAGCCAAGTTCACGGTGTTGATCCTGTGCTGCCCATCCAGCGAATGGGCGTACTCGTAGTAGGCCTGGGCCTCAAACAGGAAGCCGTTCTTGTGCAAGCTCATCGCCATGCCGTGAGCTGTGCCGAAGGAGAGCTCCCCTCCCGTTGCCTTCTCCATGGACACGAGCGCTGCGTACGTCTCGTGCGCTTCTTCCCACAGATTCTCCAGCGTGTAGATCCTGCCGAGCCAGGACAGGATGTTCATTGCTCCCGGAAAGCGCTGTCTGGCTCGCTGAAGCACATCGATGGCCTTGGCATTCTCCCGCCGATCGCTGAGCGTCAGCGCTGCGTTAACATAGCAGGCTTCATCTTGCAGATCCTGCGAAGACGACAGGAAAGACTCTGCGAGGCGCAGCGCGTCGTCTAAGTCGCCAAGCCTTCGCAAGACTTCCACCAAGTTGCAGCCGGTGCCCGGCGAACTCTGGAGGCGGAGCGATTCATGCATAGCCTCTGCGGCTCCTTCCACATCCCCCACGGAGAAGCGTGCAACACCCAATGCATTGAGGGTCTCGGCAAGGACTTGAGGATCCGTCTCCTTCCTCAAAATGGCCTCCAACGTCTGTGATTCGTTGCAAAACGTCAAGGAATGGCACGGGCGGAACGTCCACACGCCGGCGTCGCATATCCCACCTTTTGCCCATCTCCAAAGTTGCCAGCCTGGATTTTCTCAACAGCGTCATGAAGCTCCCTTTTTTCAGTGCGTTGTGACCGTGCTCGAGCACACGAGGTCGCCACAAGGAGGACTATAAGAAGCGGATTCATCGCGACGCTCCCTTCCACAACGAAGCTTCACGCCGGAACAAGCGCGAAGCGGCGAGCGCAAGCGAGGAAGAAGCAGGCCATCTCCCACCGGCGCTGCAGAAGGAGACCCCTCCGAGAGGAAGAGCCGAAGGGAAGTGAGACGGGTCAAAGCACCAAATCTCCAGACGAGAGACGCGCTGTTCAAATCTGGATCCAGAAGCCGCACCGCAGTTTTGAAGCAGGTCCCTGCGCGGATCAGCTGATGAGGCTTGCGCCCCCCTCCCGATCCCTATTGTTTTGAACGAGGAGGATCCCGAAAGGGGTGAAACGCCGGAAGAGCGGCGCGGATGCTGCTGTCCCTGCGTCTGCGTATCACGTGCTACGCCGCCTCGACATGAGCACGCTCGAGACGGTCGTGCAGCTCATTCAGAGCAGCACGAACGACGCGGCTTCCCAGAAAGCGCTCCGCGCCGACCTCAAGAGTGTGAAGGTTCGGCGTGCGGCGAGTTTCGATGAAGATCCAGGGAGCGCCTCTTCACCTAACCGCGCTTTCATGGCCGCCGACAGGATGCGCTCATCGAGCAGCTCATGGAGGAGCTTCAGGGCGACGAGCCAGACACGTCAAATCTGGAGGAGGCCTTGTCCGGACTGGACTTCTCGCGCAAGACCGCGGGCAGCTTGTTCGTGCTGTCCGCGTTCTCCCACGCGGTATCGACTCCTCAGCTGGCGCTCTTTTTTGACTCAATGGGCGTGTTTCTGCTGGACTTCGACGCGGAGCAGATCAAGGGGGACGAAGATGTCTTCTCGGCCGTGGTGTGGAGACTGGTGGAAGCGGCCACCGAGTGCAAGAGAGAGCTGGAGGCCGTGCACTTGCTCTTGAAGGCCATTCCGAAGGTGCAGCCGCGAGCCCGGTGCTTGACGCCGCTGCATGCGCCGGTGCTTCAGCTGTGCATCTTGGGTCGCTGCCAGCACCTTGGTGCGCGGCTGCTCGATGAGGATCCCGTCCACGAAGTGTCGGCGGACATCGGCCTGGAGTCTGAGGACATCCTGAAGTACTTCTTCTACGGAGGCTACGTGCTGACGGGCCTGATGCGCTTTAGGGAGGCTGTGGGGCTGTTCCAGCTTTGTGTCACGATGCCCAGCCAGGGCGAGGTGAGCGCCATTTCCCTCAGCGCCTATAAGAAGATGCTGTTGGTCAACCTGCTCGCAGGCGGAGAGCGCTCCGCCTTGCCGAAAAACGTACACCCCAATGTTCAAGAGGCGCTGCGGAGCCGAACCCGGCCGTACATGGAGATAGCGAATGCGTTCTGTCCTTCTGGAGCCAGCATTCGCGACGTCGACCTGAAGCTTGCTGAGCATAGACAGATCCTGGAGAACGACAGCAACCTTGGGATCGCCCGGCAGCTCCCAAGCGCGCTGCGGCGGAAGAGGCTCTTGAATCTGAGCCGAGCTTACACGACGCTTCCTGTTGCGAAGGCAGCTGGCCTGCTGGAGCTGACGCGGCCAGAAGACGTGCAGACACTGGTTGCGGAGATGGTCTCCGATGGCGCGCTGAGCGATGGTACCCGGATCGACGAGGCCAGGCAGGTTCTCACTTTCTGCTCGGGCGAGAAGCACGGATATGGAATCGGATCTGTGCAGGCCATGGAAAGCGCGATGCAAAGGATCGCAGGGGTGGCAGAGCGGATACAAGCCCTTGACTCGAAGATGGACCTCGATCCGAAGTACTTGCAGCAGCGGAGCAGGAACGAGCGTTTCGGGTCGAGCTCGAGATGGGCCAATGCAGAGCTTGAACCGGGGTCTGTTGGCGAATCGACAGCGGATATGGCACAGTTCTACGACGATTCGCATGGTATGGACGCGATGCTGGGGTAAAAGTCACGTGTGCGAAAGGCCTTCCGGCAACCGATCGGAAGAGGAGGCAATGTATTGGAAGGCTCGTTCAATTTCCTTCGAGGTTGCTTCACCTTTGCGGCGACACATGCTACCGTGGACGCCTTCGTTGTGCTCGGACGCGGCGCCGGGGCTTAGCGCCTGAGCTCCCTCCTTGAGCTCCCAGAGCAAACACGTTCGAGCTTGAGTTTGAATTTGTGTTTGAGTTTGAGGTTGAGGTTGCGTTTGTTCTCCCCCCGGGAGGCGCGCCGCCAAACGGATTCAATCCACCGCCCCCACCGCCACCGCCGCGGTTGCCACCGCCCCCTCCTCCACCTTGTGGTATTCCGAATGCGTTGGGGCCCGCCGGACCCCCTTGGGATCGGCCAAATGCCGCGGCTCCATTGGGTTGGCCGAAGCTGCTGCCACCCTGGGACCCACCCGTGCCGTTGCTCCCCCCGCCGAAGGTGAATGGGCTCGAGGCGGGCCCTGCACCGCCGTTGGGCGTCGCGGAGCTGCCTCCGAAGGCATTCGCGGGAGCTGCAGAGCGTCCCCCGCCGCCATTGGGCGTGGCGGAAGTGCCACCGAAGGCATTCGAGGGAGCCGCGTTGCTCGCGGCGCCGAATTGGAAGCCTGCCGCTGAGGACGATTTCGCCGGGCCGGAGGCATTTGCCCCGTTGGAGCCAAAGGCAAAGCCGCCACCACTGCGTGCATTCGTGTCTTTGCTGAACACGCTCTTATGGGAGCTCTGAGTTGTTGAAGATGCAGAACCTCCCGCCGAAGCACCTCCCCCAAACCGGAAGGCCGCAGAGGATCCGCCCTTCTCGGGCGCGCTTCCCGCTGTGGTCGAGTTGAAGCCGAATGCGCTGTTCGAGGATTGGCCGAATGCGCTGTTCGAGGATTGACCGAATGCGCTGTTCGAGGATTGACCGAATGCGCTGTTCGAGGATTGACCGAATGCGCTGTTCGAGGATTGACCGAATGCGCTGCTCGAGGATTGACCGAATGCAGTCCCTTGACTCTGTTGGGGGGCCACGGGAGCGGCAGTTTGCCCTCCCGAGGAGCCGCCCCCAAAAGCGAAGCCTCCTCCTTGTTTTCCTGCTCCGCTCGACGGTTGCGGCGCGGCGGCACCAGCGCCAAAGGCGAAGGACGGGCCCGAGCTAGAGACGCTTGCTGAAGGCCCCGAGGAAGCCCCGAATGCGCCGGCGCCAGTCGCAAAGCTCTCCCGTTGCCCCCCTTTCGGAGCGCTTTGTCCTTGTCCGCTGGTTCCGGCGGATGAGGTGGAGGCTCCGAAGACAAAGCCTTGCCGTGGCTCCTCCCTTGCTTCGCCCGCTGCGTGTGAAGTGGTCTTCAGCGCAGAGGGCGCCGACACCGAGAAGGCACTGGGCCCGGAGGATGACCTTTGAAGCTCCTTGGGGTTGTCCGTCCTGGCCGTGGAGGATCCGAAAGAGAAAGCCGCCGGCGAGGGGCCGGGCACCTCGGCACCGGAAGCACCGTCGCCACTCGCGCTCGCCTTTGGCCCAGAGGAGGCTCCGAAGGCCACTCCAAGGTGCTTGCTACCGGGTGCCGAAGTGGAAAGCTTCGGACTGCGCGGTGGAACCCCTTGGGACGACCCGGTGGCCCCAAAGGTGAAAGCCGGCTTCTCGGACGCCGTCTTGTCAGCACCGGCAGCTGTGGAAGACGATTCCGAAGGCGCACTCTGGCCAAATGCAAAGCCGATGGGCGCCTTTGCGGATTCTCCTCCGTCGGTGGCGGGACCGGACTTGGTACCCTGCGCAAACGAGACCCCTCGATCGGCATCTGCAGCCTTCCGACCGCCACCCGTCTCGTTCTCCACGGCGGCTTTCGAAGCTTCCGTTCCGGAGGAGTCGGCGGAGAAGGAGAAGGTTGCTGGGCCGCCGGTGTCCTTCGCATCCTTCTCTTTGGTGGCACCGAATGTGAACGCCGTAGGCGCTTTGCCGTTCGCAGCCCCTGCGCCGCTGGCGCTGCTTGTCTGCTCATTGGCAGGGGCGGTCGGACGGGACGGCGGATTTGCCGCCCGTTCCAGCGCCCTCTGCTTCTCCTCCCGCGCCTCTGCAGCGCGATTGAGCATGTCCTTCACGCGGGTGCTGGCCGCTTCGTAGTTCTCCGAGGGCCTCAGGGACCATTTGCGGTTCTTCTGCTGCGAGACAGGTATGCCGCTCTGTTTCATGCTCGACAAGCGTTCAAAGTTTTGCAGGATTCGCTCCCGCATGCTCACCGACTGGGAGGGCCCGGCTTTTCGGCGCTTCAGCTCCACGATGGGATCTTCAGCAGAATCCGGTCCAAACATATGCGTCGCTGCCCGTGAAGGCGTCCTGCCTCGCTTTCGTCCGGCAGGAACGTCATCCAGCTCTTCGACATGTTCGCTAGCTTTGCCTTCTCCGTGCGCGACAACATATTCCGAGGACTTCTGCTCTTGATCGATCTTCAGTGCTATCGTCGCTGCATTCAGCCGCTTCCGGCGAGCGTGGAACGTCTCGGTTTCGGACGCGGCTGCCTGGGCTTTTCGCTTCGCGGCCTTCACGAAGCGCCCGTCCTTGATTGGGGCAAAGGCTCCTCCCTTCCCAATGGACGCTTGAGCTGCCTGTGCGCCACGATCTGGACGCGACGTCAAGGTACTGCGCTTCTTCACGCCTGCGCTCGGGGCGCCAAGGCCGTTGTTGCCGCCGGTCTCGTGCAGCTTGCGCTTCCTCTCGGCGTCGACCTGCGTAACGCGGGAGACTTTCACCGGCCGATGCCCATTCGGGGCGCTGCCCGGCGAGAAGCTGGTGCCATCCGAAAAGCGTGCGTCCGCCTTCCGTTTCTGTGCGGAGCGAACAGGGAAAGGTATCGCGTCCATTTCGTCCAACTCCTCCTCGTCCATTGCCTCGTGCTCTTCACCTCCATCCGTACCCGGAATCTCTAAAGTCTCCCCTGACGCCCCGCTCAGCCCCGACGGCAGCGGGCCCGCAAAATTTCCAGAGCTCCTCGCCTCGCGGCTTGCAGGATCGCGTGAACGAGACGATTCGGCTGTGGGCAACATGGCGTCCGCCGCCGTCTGCGGCCGACTTGGCTGCTTCGCACTTGTTGCGGCAGCCGCAAAGTTCAGCTTCCGCGTGACCTGTGCGGTCGACGGTGTTGAGCCACGCCCTTCTGATGGCGGCAGGGGCCCCTTCTCCTCCTTCGTCGCCGGCGTGGAAGCACTCGACGGCCCCGTGGGAAGCCTCCTCACCGTCCGGGGCCATTTCACAGTCGGAGTCCGCGCCTCCCTTCCGTTCCAGCGCGTCCACAGTGCCAGCCTTCTCCATAGATCTCTTCGATACTTGGCCACGAGGCGATTGCTGCTTCGAAGCACGGCAAGCCCCAGCGTGAACAGCAGGAGGGAAAACACCGTGGCGCCTACTGCGTAGATGAGCCCGGCACAAAGGGCAACGAAGGACCCCAAGGCGATCAGGCGCCTTTGCCGAAACAAGTCCTCATTCTGTCTGGTCCTCGGCGAGAGCCATGGCGTCCGCATTGGGCCAGGGGAGGCGAAACGCACGGTTCAAACGACCTCGCGGCCGACGGGGGCGCGAAAAAGTAGATCAGCTGATCCTTTCTCGACGAGACGTCAGCTGATTCTTCCCATATCAGCTGATCCTCCCGATCCAATCAATCCCCAGAATTCCCGACCAGCGGAGACCTTCAAAATATTCAAATAAAGGGATTGGAGATAGCACGTTTTTAGGATTCCGTATGCCTCCTCGCTCGAAGAAGATCTTCGATCCGGCTGCGTCACCCGCCACAAGGTGAGAATCTCTGACTCGAAGAACCGGAGAAAATGCTCAAGAATCGGAAGCTTTGGCTTCGACAGTGCCAGGACTCCTTTGGCTGAAGTCAACAGTTTCCAGCATGTTCTCCCTGACTGGGAGCAGCGACGGCAGCACCAGTGGGAAGGTGTCCTCGAGCGTGTCGAGCATGATGGAACGCACTGGGCGGATGGCGTCGGTTCTGAAGGGCATGGTGCTGTCCTCCAGCTCTCAGGCGGAGGTGGACAGGGCCGCCGGGAAAGGCGGAGGCATGGACGACGAGACCAAGCGCGAGCGGGAGGAGACGGGAGCGGAGGAAGAGCAGCTGACGGAGGAGGAGAAGCGGGCTCGCGTGCAGCAGTTCCTGCCGAAGCATCTGTTCAGCAACCGGTGAGTTCCACTCCTCCCGACCGACACGTCGCACCGATCACACGTAAACCCGTCCCCCGCCCCCCTAGGTTTGACCACCGATTCTTTACGGCATCCGTGGCCGGCTGGGACGTCGAGCGCAAGCCCGAGGACGCGGCCTTTCCGGCGATTCCCAAGTCGGCCCGCTGCTGCTTTGGTGTTCGGGAGAATTTCGCGCTGTATGACGTTGTCTGCGAGTCAGGGTGAGGCCACGGCCCTCGTGCATGTTGCTTCAAATCCAGCTGAACCTCCTCTCGCCGCGCAGAGGTAGCAGTTGGTGCGTCAGGAGGCGATACAGCGACTTCGCCAAGCTGGCGAAGGCCATTAGGGCAGCCTCCCGGGAGGATCCGGAATTCGCGAAGGCGCTCCAAGAAGGGAGCACGCGGCCAGCAAAAGAATCCGTCAAGAAGGTGCTCCAGTGGCTGCCACCAAAGACTGTGGCTCCCTGCGTGAAGGAGGCCTTCTTGACGAAGCGGCAGGAAGCCCTGGCCAAGTTCACCGGTGCGTCCAGGTTGCCAGCTTGCGGCTCTACGGAAACGCCGTGGTTGATGTTTCTAATCCCTTGTCTTCTGGAATGTGACAGAGGAAGCGCTTTCGCTTCCCGCGGTCATGAAATTGGGCGAGGTCCGGTCGTTTTTGGACCTTCCCCCTGTCCACGTCGAAGACGCCTCGAAGTGAGCGCGGATGCGTTGCGGCTACTACAGAGAGAGTGAATCGACGAGTGTGTAAGCAAATGTACGGACCCTCCTTGGGCGTAAAAAGTGTAGGGAGAAAGCATTGCCGTTTTGGTCTCATGTCGCCTGCGCCTGGGGAGGTCCCGGAAGAGGGATGCAGGTGAACTCACAGTCACAGCCACAGTCTGGGACTCCACAGATCACGCGGTTTCCTGAGCGCTTCCAGGCCAACGAGCGTCGATACGCGTGGCACCAATCCGCGATGTGGCTCGGATGCCCGCCATGCGAGCACTTGACACACATCACGAAGACTCGGCGAACCGGGAGGCCGCAAACGAAACAGCGGATCCGTTCGGTCTCCTCCACATTCTGGTCGCGAGCCTGCACTTTGGAGCTCAAGTCCCGATCGTCTTGCTCCAGATGGTGACGGACAGCGGCCTTTCGAGAAGATTCCAGGAGGGTTCCAAGAGGATTCCAAGAGGATTTAGAAATTTGGCGGAGATGAAGTCGAATCTTCCGGCCATCGCACGCCACAAACAGCTTACCGCCTGGGAGAGGAGACCCCACATGTCCAGGAGCTCGCTATACGCATGCAGGCAGCGGTCATGGAGCGAGAGCGACGCAGTATCGAGGCTACATAAGCTGGCGTTCGCATCGCCTAAGATGCATCGAAGCATCTGCGTGAGTCCCGCGGCGACCACCCCTCGACCCAACAACGGAGTCCTATACCTTGCCTACACGCCCTCAGCGCGCACACCATGATCGCGAGCATCTGAGGGTCGCCCTCGCGCTTGAAGGCCTCCAGAAGTCGCTCGCAGAAAGCACGGCCGAGAGGACCGCTGGTGGCAGCGCGACGCAAAAGTGAGCGGTTGAACCAGGCCCTCGCGGTGCGGAGCCGAAGACGACGGTCGTACCTTTCCCACGGATACAAGGAAGAGGAGTCGCTGACGAGGCCTTCCATGGAGGTCGCCAAGAGATTCAGCGCATTGCAGGCAAACGTGGTCCGGCTGAAGTCCGGCTGGGAGCTCATGCTCTCCTTCACCACCTGGGCATTTCTTCGGAGAATCGTGGGAATCGCGTGGATGCTCCCCGTCCCAGCTCGTGGGGGGATCTCTAGCAGGTCGGCGATGCTCTGCTTTGCCGGCAGGAAGGACGCCAAGTTCAGCGAGTGCACGGAGCCGCTCACTTCTGCTCTCCTTGGGTCGGTCGTTCCGAAGATCGTTCTCTTCGTCTTTCGTCGACGAGCCCGGCGGCTGCGCGACTTCGAAGAGGCGTTCACCGACGCGAGAAAGTCATCATACGTTCTCGGAAAGGAGCTGACCGCAGTGAGCGGTGCGTCCTCGCTTTTCCTCAGCGTAGGGGAGGCATCAGCGCTCGCCGGGTTCAGGAAGAAGACGAGGCGTCCGTTGCTGCCGAAGGAGGCGCCGCATCGGGCGGGGGCTGGCACGAGTCGGCTCGGAAGCTCTTGGGCCAGCTGCTGGATCTCAGCCTCAGCCTTTTCTACGGTCGGCAGAGCCTCCAGTGGCACCTCGACACCTCCGTGGTCTTGTTCGTCGGGTCTTTCGATGCTGTCTCTCTCCTCCACCGCGACATCCACCGGCCGGCACAGGGCGTCAGCGCAGGCCATGAGACGTAGCAACAGCCTCTGGATGACCTGGGTGTGTGACTGCGTGTCTTCCAACAAAGCGTCTTGCGCATCCCCGAGTGCTTGGGCCATCGTCTGCTCGGTGGAAAAGAGTTCCGCCATGCGGAAAGCCTCGTTGTCGAGCTCCACCTTCAGCGCGTTCGTCCGCCCTGCGATCTCGCTGAGCACAAAAACAGCCCAGGCCCGTCCCGTCCCGTCCCGTAAGCGACGCACTTCAAGGGCAGGGGACTTTGATGCTCACCTGCGATCAGCAACGTCGGTCGTGGGGTCCAGAGGCTTCGTAGGGCGGACCTGGATCTGGTGCCGCGGTGGAATCTGCGACGTTGGACCCGAAGACATCTTCATCAGACCGCTCAAAGCACAATAGCATCCGGTGCCCTCGTACCTCCGGATAGCCATCGAGAAATTCGAATCTAACTGTGATCTTCAAGTCGATGCCAAGGGTGCCTGGCTTCCGGTCCTTGTCGTTTGCACCGTTCTTCTGAGAACTGGAATGCCTGTAGGGCAGGTGCTGGTCTATTTCGAAGACGGCGAAGCGCTCTTGTCTGCTGAAGCGCTTGAGAAGGACGCGCCGCCAGACGTCGTCATCGGTATCCTGGCTGAGGGGACTCTCTTTGGGGATGCTCGTGAGCACCTCCAGGTCCCCGATCTCCTTCTCTAAGCCCGACAAGTTGAAGGGATGGCCAGCCTCATTCTGTTCAAGATCGAGCCCGATTTCTTCAGCAGTCTGCCCAAACCCGGACAGATGCTCGGTAACAAACAAGGTCAGCTCGTCAGGGTCGCTCTTGACGTCATACTCCTCGGCGGTGATCCCGACCTCCGAGGCGCTGCCATCGTGGTCATTCCTCAGGAGCTTGGGGTCATAGCGCGAAACATCGTCTACTGAGGCCTCCGGTTGCACCGCTCGTCCCTTTATGCCTTCCTTGTGTACGGGAAGCAGCGCCAGCACTTTCACCGAGGTGGCGAGGGCAAGCTGCCACGACTTGTTCACGGAGTCTTCGTCCTCGTCGACGTCTGAGACGTCCTCCGAGAGGCTGCGATTCCGCCCCCGCATTCCAGTCTCTTCGGCGGGCTTTCGCCGCCGCCATCGGAAATCAGTAACCAGTCCCTCGCCATCAAACCTGCAGAAGCAAAAGCTGTCGCCTGCTGTCCCCACAGAAGGCGTTGGAATCGCGACGCCATACACGCCCTGCCCACCGTTGGCGGCGCTCGCTTCGATGGAGTTCGCCAAGGGGCCGTTGCCGTTGCCGTTGCCGTTGCCGTTGCCGTTGCCAGGCGCAGTCAGCGATGGATCGGCCCCCACCCAGGAGAGGCACCCAAGATCTGGGCTCAGCCAAAGAGGTCGCGCAATGCAGTGTTGCTGCGCCGCGCTTGCGGATCGATGAGAACTAACACTTGCGGGCGACATCGCGCCGGCCACCGCAGCTCTATCTGCTGCCCTACCGCTGCTTGCCCGGACGTTCTCTGCTGGCGCCCAATGCGGTCCCGGTCCGTCGTCCACGCCAACGGCCATGGGAGCTTCCGTCTCTACCAGAAGCGGCGGAATGCGAGACCCGTCGTCGCTCGCAGTGGTCCTCACCAGCAGTTGCGCGTCCCACACCTTCACCCGTTTCTTCCCGACGGAGCCCAAGATCTTCCTCTGGTGCTTGTCAACTGCATAGCACAGTCCCCCCACGCCTCCCACGTGCGCCTCGAAGCCGCTAGACTGCTTGTCAGGCCGCCTCCGATCCCACAACACCACACTGTCGTCCTTTCCCAGAGCGGTGACCAGCATATGCTCGTCCTCCGGGTCCCACACGACGGAAGCGGCGGACTCGACGCGGTCGAAGTCGTCATAAACCGGCGCCACCAAGTGTGTGAACCGCTGGACCACCGCTTCTGGATTCCTCGTGTCCAGGAGCTGGATGTCGCCGCTGGCGGAGGCCGTGGCGAGCAGCGTGGGCGTCGAGGGCGCCCAGGTCAGCTGGGCAACCCCCGTCCTCTGGCGGCGAAAGGATGCGACCAGCGACTTGTAGTGCTGCTTGTCGCCCAGCCCAGCCTCGGTGTCCCAGAGAAGCACGATACTGCCTCGCGCGGAGGCCGCAAGAGATGTGCGCGCCTGGCAGGCGACGCACACGGTAGGATACGGCTGCAGATGGTCGAGCGTTCTCTCCACCCGGGGCAGCACGCCCCGCAGGATGCTCAGACCCCGGTCAGTGGCCGTGATCAGCTGGTGCCCATCGCCATGAACGTCGAAAGCCTCGCATGGAACCGGGCTCCAGTCTGCCATCGCCTGCTGGGCCGCATCTCCCGCGCGCGGCGATTTTGGCGGGAACTACGAAACGTCGGTTCGTATAGAATACGATCTATCCATATTGCACAAATAAAATGCCACTAATATTCATATTGAAATATGTTTAAAACAATTTCTAAAATCCTATGAAAGGCTGTGATTGGATTGCGGCGGCGGCCGCTGTCCCTCGCCGCCAAATTGGGGCCTACTTCGTCCGCTGCTGCTTGACAAAGGGCTTGGCTCCTCTTCCAAGCTGCGCTAGACGAGGTGTATGTGCACGAGGCTGCTCGGCGGCTCATCTGGGGATGAGCGCGCTCGTTCCGGATGCTTCAGGGCAAGTTGTGCCGCTGCCGCGGCTCATTCGGCAGCTCGTCGCCCTTGAGTACGTGCTTTTCCAGCGCATCGCCGTGGCCTTGGAGCGTGATCGGCCCGACTTTCGCTCGAGGCGCCTCCTCTTGCACCTCCTGTCCGCCAGAGCGCGCTTTACTCAGCTGCTGGCGCTGGCGAGATGGGCCGCAGTCCATGGCGGCTCCACCGCGAGCGACACTGCAAGACACCAGCGCCAGAGCATCCAGGAGAAGCTCGGCACCTGCGGAGCTTTCGTGGACGGTCTGTACTTTTTGCACTCCAGGCTCTTTTCTCGAAGGTCGCGCAGATGGGACGTTGAGGTAGCCGTGGAGGCGCTGTCTGGAAGAGGATATCGCATGCTCCCGAGCACGCTGGCCGCCGCGGGGAGGGAGCTTGCCCCGGATTTCCTGCTGGAATCGCAGGAGCGGCGCGAACAGAGGGAGAGACAGCGTCTAACAGAGCTCCAGGAGCGCTTGATTCCGAGGAAAATCCTCTGCGACGGCGCTCCGCCGCGCGAGTTCGTGAAGGCAACGGTCGAGGGCGGAACCCTGCGTCTCGTGGTGCCGTCAGAGATTGAGTTGTGGCTTGTGCTGGACGTGTCCCGGCGGAAGGAGGAGACTCCCGGCAAGGACGTCGCCGAAAGCAGCGAGCGATGGGCTGCAGACGATGACGTGGGCAAGCTATCCTGGTTGGTGGTGCGTGCGCAACTTCTAGGCTTGCCGAAGGACTTTTCTCTCAGCGAGAGGCAGCATTACTTCCTTCGAGACGGCCTGAGCTCCGCGCTGAGGACGCCGGCGAAGAAAGGAAGCGGAGAAGACGAGGCGGACAGCACCATCTTGCCGGGCTACGTTTCAGCCTCGCTCACGCGCCTGCTTCACCGGGCACAGGCATTTTGCGCGAAGGTCAAGTTTGCGGTGCTCCGGCGCGAGGTTCTTTTGCATCTTGCGGGAACCAGCATGTGGAAGGACTTGGACAACAAGATGCTTGTGCGCGTCGAGACGTCTCGCGGGGATCCCGCGGCCGTGGCGCAGGGGAAGAAGGCGAATTCAGAGCTCCTCCAGTTCAGACAGGATGTTCAGGCCAAGATGGTGCAGGACTACTACGAGAGCATCAGCGCGGCAGCGCCAAAGGACGCAGCCGAGAAGGACGCGTCGCAGCCACGCTCGGAGGAGGACACTCCCCCGGTGGAGCGAAGGGGCCCATTGGGTGACGGACGAGATGATGAATGGATCAGGGCTCGACAGCAGCTGGTGGCCAGGGCCTCGGAGGAAAGACCGTGGCTCACGGTTCATGTGTGGCCCTCGGACATGGTCCGTGCGGAGCTGTCCTCTGGCGGTCCATCGTCCAGTAGAGAAGGGCAGAGGGCATCGGGCCTGATCGCCTCAACGGGCGGCGACCCCGACGACCTGTTTGCGCTCCGCGTTCGAATAAGCGTTGCGCCATGCACTGCCCGGAGGAGCGTGGACGACGGGAAGGAGGACGACGACGCGTCGGTCCGCACCTCTGGTAGCGAACTGCAACACACGGACGAGAACCTTGCCGCTTCGAAGCTGATCGTTGAAGCGGGTCCTCCGGAAATGCTGGGTCAGTGCCTCAACGGCGATGAAGCACGTCACGGTCCCTATCCGAGATGGTTGACGGCTGAGGAGGTCGACTGTGTCGCGGCAGAGCTGGATTCGCGGTTTCGCGTCGAAGTCGACAACCTCACGAAAGGACTGGGACCCCGCGCCGAGCGATCAGAAGCAAGCATTCTGCCACGTCCTCGACCGCCCACTGAACTTGCGGGAAAGGCCCTCTTCGTCAGGCGAGCAGTCGCATGCCTGAGTCCCGCCGGGCTGCGGGACTGTGTGATTAGTTCTCGCCTGGAGGGCGCGGTGGGTCAGACTGAAGCCGACCCGCGGGAAGCATCTGAAGCGCATTTCAGCGTCGCGCTTGCAGTGAAAATGACCATTCAGAGGGCAGCACGCTTCAAACTCCGCGCGCTGGGCAAGGCGTTGGAATGGTACCGGGGACGGAGACCCATCTTCAAGGGGCTCCCAGGCCTGGGGTACACCGTCCGCTTGGAGCAGGTGAGAGCGCAGACTTCCCCGGCCGATGCGAACGGCCTGGGCCGTCTTCCTCGAGCTGCCGCCTACTCCTTCGAGCATGCGGATCCTGCATACCTCCGGATCGTTCTCACCGGCCTGGCCGGGCTGGACGACAGCCTGGCGGCGATTCCCGAGATGATGGTCAGCGTGGACATTCGTACGGGGAAGTATGTGGTTCAGTTCATGGGCTGTTCGACCGCGCAGCCACACGCGCTGGGCTACTCCAGCGGCGAGTCCAGCTCGGCAATTGCGAAGACCATCCGGGAAGCGAGTCGCGCCTGGGAAAATCATCTGAATGCGGCGTGGGGCGGCTTGTGGCAGAGCCACGCCAGGAAGCAGAGAGTCCAGTACGGCAACAGACTCGCACAGGGCGCAGAAACGGATCTCTCCATTGATGCGCGGCTCCAGATGTCTCCCGAGGTTTGGATCGAGAATGACGTTGCCGCCGCGAGGCTGACAGGAGCTGACATGCCGGCGGAGGGGCAGCAAGATCCGTATGAGTATCTCTGTGCGATAGGCGCATTGGCGTACTTGTCGCGGGGTCTTGACGCCTCCCTGAGCGCTCTCCGGGTACACGGAGAAGCCACTTGGACAGACGCAAGTGAAGCGCGGGAGGCGATTCGGAGCCAGCGTCACTTGATGGATCTCCAAAGGGCGGCAGCAGCAGAGGAGGCGCCGAATGATGTAAACGAGACGGTGTACGCGTCGGGCAACGACCTGTTGCCGCAGCATAGTGTGTGGCTTTCTCTGGGCCACTCGGTTGAGGCTGGGCATGGGATTCTTGCGGCAACGCTCGGCAGCGCTGCTCTCCGCGGAGCGACGAAGAAAAACCCACTGAAGTTCATCCAAGCGGAGACCAAAGTCGCTTGCTCGGAAGTCCGCCGCCTCTGGAGGGACTGCAATCGAAGCATGATGGAAGAGACTTCCAGGGCGCCATCGAAATCTGACGAGAAGGGCCAGCCCTGGGACGGGGATCCTGCCGCAGGGTATGAGCTGCACCACTACCTGGAGGTGGGCTATGGCGGCGGATCCGGCGGAAGTCCCAGCAGCATGACCCGAGATCATGAATCGAAGGGGTCCGGAGAGATGCCTCTCCGCCTCCAGTCTCGCCTTGTGACGGTTGTCGCCTCGTATGTGCCAATGCAAGGGCCTGAGACTGGCTTGTCCAGAGCTGCCGGGGTGGAGCCCCGCAATGGCGAGGCCCAAAGAAAGAGGCCTGCGCCGAAGGAAGACGGCAACATGAATGGAGAACCTGGAGCTGGCTCTACTTCCGGATGGGTGCCCCACTACAAGCGGGAGAAGCCGACCGCTGCAGAAATGAGGAGAAGGAAGAGGAAGAGGGCGGACGTGACTTCCAATGACGCTGGGCCTGAGCGCACGAACGCCGCTTCGGAGAATACTCCTTCCTCGCCGCTGCCCAAGCCGATCCGGCTAGCTCGCTTGGTAGCAGTATGCTGCACGGATCTCCGCCAGCTTTCGTCGAGCGAGGTTCCCGCGGGCTCTGATGCCGCAAACCACGATGGAAAGGACGTGAGCGACGATGCCGGCTCCTTGCCCTTCACCGGAGGCGCTACACTATGTAAGATTCGGCAGGGGCTCCTGCACAACGCCATCATCGCTGTGGTATTCATGCTGCGCAGAAGCCTCCGAGGGAAGGGCCAAGCGCGAAGGCCTCCAATTGAGATGAAGCTGCATCTGTCTTCCCAGCACCTGAAGTGGATGCGGCTGGACTTCGGCATCGGCCCGCTGAACGGTACGGACCAGTCGATCTGGCTCACGGCGGATAGGACGGGAAAGCCGATTTGGCGAGCCGCGGTGGACGTCAGCGGGCTCCTTGCCAGCGGAGGAGACAGCATCGCGCGGTTGAGCAGCATTGCAGAAGGGGAATTCCCCGGCGCACGAGCCCGTTGGCGGGTGGGCGTCGAGGAGATCACAGTGCCGGGTGCCGAACGGAAGCGAGGCCTTGTGTGGAGCCTCCTTGGGACTTCACGACGATCTGATGCGTCATCGAGACAACCAACGGTGCCCTCTCCGATCTGGTTGCTGCTTGTGCCACCTCTGGCGTACTTTTGTGGAGGCGTGCCAGACTCGGCAGGCTTCCTGGGGCTTGGAGAGAGCCGACTGGCACGCCTCCGCGATTTCCGAATTCTGCCAAGCGGTCTGCTGCCGAACGTGTCCATCACGATTCTTCTCCGTACAGCCGGCGGCTTTGCGGCGGCACAGGGAGGCGGCGAAGCCAAGGCATCGGATGGTGGTGAGCTGGCGGAAGTCAACGCAGCGCGCTCTGAGTCGCAAGCTCTGGTGAAGCAGCTGGGGATGCCTGTGCCCAACCCAAGTCGGCCCGGCGGCTCTCATCGGGATCTCTCGGTTTCTGCGCTTCCGCAGTCGTGGTGTGTACTTGCGTCCGCGGCCATGCAAAGCTCGCTCGAGAACGAGCCTGCTCTGGACCTCGAATCCAGATCGGCAAGTCCAACGCCCGACGGGATGGACGTGGAGGACGGACACTCGTCTCATCCGACGCTTCCGAAGGTTTTCGCCGAGGTCACGTTTCTGTCCGAGATGCTTCGGGAAGTGCTGGATATGACCACGCGTCACGGTAAGACGAGGCTGCAGCTGAACGCGAATGAATGCAAAGCGTGCTAAGACGGCTGCCGGGATTCTACAGGCCTATCTTTCGTCGACTGCGGGAGCATTGGGGTCGCCTTCCCGAGCCGACAACAGGGGGCCAACCCCGACCAGTACCACCTGGCGGCCTCACTACGCGCACGCGCCCTGCAACTCGCTCCGCATGCACCCGCGCTGCAGGCGCGGGTGCCATACTTCGTCCACGAAGTCCAGACTTTGACCCTCGCTCTTGGCGATCGAGGGTCAGTCGCCTTCTTCCCAGAAGCGCACGACCGCTGGCGTTTTCTCCTGTGCACACCAGCTCCAGCGCCGGACGAGCAGACGGCGCAAGTGAGCTCCGTGAGCTTACATCCGCGCGTTTGCTTGGAGGTCGACCTCGCAAGCGCCACGAACGATGCTGCGAGCGATGGAAGGACCGCGCTTTCGTTGCAATTCCGTCGCGCTCCGCCTGGCATGCGACAGACGGGCTTCCTGCAGGGGGTGTCCAGAGCCAACGCAACGCGTCCCAGCGAGAGGCCCCGGCAGGAGGGGGCCAGCCCGTCGGACATTGCACCCGAAGCGGAGGTCCGAAGCCCTAGCGAAGCGGCGGAATATCTTAAACGGTGTTTCGCCGACAGTCTACGCGGATCCTAAGAGACGCCGTTGGTAGACCTAGTTGGCGAACTGGCACAGCGCCCGCTGCCACAGAACCTCCGGTATGCTGTCGGGAAATCGGGAAAAACATGAGTTACTTCCTCTGGTGTCATCGAGTTCCGCATGCCTCGTTCGTACCGCCAGCTCAGCACGACCGATTCATGCAGGTCAGTCGTCTCCCTTTTCAACCATCTGCCAAGCAGGGACAAGTCGATCTCTT
>JAAMXY010000145.1:0-11882 GCA_019677205.1 Pinguiococcus pyrenoidosus | reverse complement strand
CATGATCGTGGAGGCCCTTGCCCGGGATGTACTGCTGCCCCTTGTGCTTGCCGCCCTCGAAGCCATTGCGGACGCCCTTGGGCATGGCAATCTCGAAGGACTCGTGCTCCCGAAGGCCCTTGCCGGGGATGTACTGCTGCCCCTTCTGCTTGCCGCCCTCGAAGCCTGGTAGAATCGATGAGGCGCTGTTTCTCTCGCAGGATCAAGCTGAAGTTGCCCCGCTGCCTCACCATTGCGCACTCCCTTGGGCATCGCCGACGCAGCGAGCGGCAGTCCGAACAGAGTTCCAGCAAAGACGCCCACGGCCTCCTTGCGGCTCCACTCCTTCGGCGTCTGGGCGCTCATCTGAGGAGCCACGTGGTGAGCAGCTCTCCATGTTGGGAAATCGGAGGCCTTTGCAGGTACCTTGACCATCGAGAAGGACGCCGCGGGCACCGCCCACAGAGCAAGTAGCAACGCACGCATGTTGATTGTCTAGGAAGCTCCAATGTGCCCAAAACAGCGCGAGAGAAGACCGCTTTTTGCCTTGGGGACGCGCGTCGCCGTGTCCTGCTGTGTTGAGACAGACGGATCCCAATTGTTCCTTCAGCCACTGCAAAGATCCCACAAGCAAACTTCAACTTAGTTCAAAATTAGCATCATCATATGGAATCAAAGCTTTTGAGAACAAGAGTGAAACGCTACTTCATCCTTGCACTGTTGAAGTTTAAGCTCGCCTCGTACTTTGAATTCAGATTTCGGATGTCCTTCCTCAGCCATTCTGCCGTCGAGTCTTCTTCTCATTCGACGCGCTGTGCATGCAGGCACGCACTGCCGAGGCACCCTTCAGCAGCCAGAGCCACCCTTCATGAGATCGCCAAGTCGTGTCCGCCGGCTTTCTTCTTCTTGGCTTTTTATTCTACACCTTCTTTCCCCTTCGCTGCTGCCGGGCGGTGCATCGCTGATCGATCCATAGATCCGGTGAAGCTGGGGTGTCAACCGTCAACCGTCCCAACGGGCCGGGCCCGTCTCTTCCACTTGCTGCATACGTTGCTCGTGCCTCGGACCTGGCCCGGTGAGGTATAAAAGTGTGTCAGGCATGATGTCAGCGCTGTCGTTGTGAGCCGGGCTTCAAGTGGAGAGCTGGCCAATGGGCGCGCGGGAAGGTGCTAGAAGTCGCGAAGCGCAAGCTGCTTTGTAGGAACGGCTCGTGTCCGGGGATGGCCGGGAGCGCCACTGTGCTTCACGAAAACAGAAGGGAGTTGAAAGGGTTTCGCACGGACTTCCGCCAATGATGACATCAAGCCGCTTTTTGGTTGGCGTACCCACGCCCGGCTTCTGCAGAGTTCTACTTTGGCCCAGCAGAAGGCCGGCGCGCACAAGGAGCCAATCGCCGCTCGCCGCTTCCCGGGACTGATTCTCGTTCGCCGCGGCCACGTCGCGCCCAAGTACGCCCATAGAGCAGAAGGTGCAGGAGCTTGCGAAAGTGAAAAATCGAAGGCCCAACCGGAAGGAGCCCTGTCTTTTCGAAGCGCTCCAGAGTCCGGCTGTGGACGTGGGAGGGGGGTTGGAAGGGGGCGGAACTTGTCCCGTGACCTCCTCAGAACCGATGCATCCTTTGCGGGCTTTCCTGGCGACATACAGTGGCAAGATACGGAAAGTCTGGTGGGCCAATGGGCGGGAAAGGGAACAAGGCTCGTGAAGGATTGGTGCCACACCGGTCCCATCCCGGGTGCCTTTCTGCCGTTTTGGGTCCAACTAGAGTGTTTCCTGTCCAGCTGCAGTGAAGACATGTGTCACTCGATAAATCTGGCTGTTGCAACTGGAGCATTGGATGGGCACGTTTCCGCTGTACAAGGTCGGGCCAGGCTTCAAAATCGCCTTGCCTCCCTGGAGCTATATGGTGAGGCCGCAACGGGCAGGGCCACAGGAAGGAACAGCTGGTGCGCGCCAATGAGCTCTGTCAGGCGGATTTTTAACACCTCTCCCTCAAGTGCGTCCCGTTGCGAGCCTGTAGTTTTCCGTCTGCGGCGCCCGGGCTCGTTTGCTCCGTGCGGAAGACCGTGAGACGGGTTTGGGAGGGGCAAGGGAAAGCCTTTAGTCTCCGCTCAAGAGGGCGACCCGTGACCTGCGGCCGCTGGAACTCTGCCACGCTTGGCTTCCTTCTTGGATCTGCCTCGCGCATCTCCACCTCACCAGCTGCAGAGCGCGGCTACTGAACAGGACCGCGGCCCCGACGGGCCACACCCCTCGCGAGGCCCTCAGAGTCCCGCTCGCAGTCCCCACCAGCAACTTGGGCAGTTGGGACGCAACACGCTCTTCCGCTGCGTTAACGCAAGCGGGCAGCGCAATTTCCTGCTGCCTTGCACCAGCTCTGCCTTGAACTTTCTCGAGCACGTCGGCCATCTGACGGCTGCACACCCGCAGCGGATCGCTGTGGGGCTCACACGGAGCTCACAGGAAGAGAGAGAGAGAGAGAGAGAGAGAGAGACGAAGAGACCAGCGTCCGAATCTCAGTAGAAGTGGGAGGCTTCCAGCGTCCGCCCGCTGCTCTTCAATTGGGTGTCAGCTCCGGCGGATGCCGCCGTTGTTGCCAAGCAAGTGAGTGGCCGCCACGCGCGTCAAGGGCGGATGCATCTGGACAGCGCGGCCAAAGGCCCGTGGAACCCCGCGACCGTGGCGCCGAGCTCTCTGCAACGCAGTCCGCAGAGCTCGTCGCTGCACCACGACAAGTCGACCATCTCTGCGCCGCAGCAGGACTGGGCTCTCGACTCCAAAGCCAAAAGTGCCATTGACGGGGCGGACGCCTCCCACGAGCAGGACACTCTGGCGGAAGGCGACGAGGAGAACAACGAAAAGCAAAACGACGCAGCAAGTTCTGAAAGTGGCGGCAAACAGCGCAAGTTTCGAAAGAGCGCACTGCCACAGGTATGGATACACCTGGCTCATGTTGTTGTCCTGCTTGGAAAATGCGTCGGAGGTCGTCGGGAATGCCTTGTGGATGATGAGTATGTGATGTGCTGCTTCTTCCTCAGGCGTCGGTGGAGTACCTCAAGGCCTGGATGACCAACCCTGGCCATGTGCACCATCCGTACCCCAGCGAGGCGGAGAAGATCGAGATGGTGCGCGTCACCGGCCTGGATCTCAAGCAGATCAACAACTGGTTCACGAACAATCGGTAAGTTCTGTCATCATGTTTTCCGACTCCTTTTCGAGAACCTTGTTCATGCTCGATGCGGTGATAGGCGCCGCTACTGGAAACCTTGGGCGAAGAACCAGAAGAAAGGCTTCTGGACCTCGCAGAGAGGCCGGCGTCATGCTCCCTTCCCGAGTCTGTCGTCGCCCGCCTTTCCTAGCGCCACCTCCACCACCCTTCCCGGCGCCGCCACCGCGAAGCCCGGCACGTCGTTCCCGGTGGCAAACAACCCCGCCGTCGCCGTCCGGGCCTCCGACGCCTCTGTGGTGATCAAGCTGCCGCTCAGCAGCCTCTTGGCGGACAAAAGCGTTCTGCAGCAGCGGCAGCTGGAAGAAGCGGTGCAGCAGCAGCAGCTGCGCCAGCATGTCACTCGCGACGGCACCTTGCATCTGCCCAGTCCTGGCGCGCCGGACATGTCCAGCGGTACCGCCATCGACCTCAACACCAAGCTGGGCGACGCCTTCCGCGTGGCGCTGGGCCTGGACTTGGATGCCAGCAAGGAATTGACCATGGCGAGCAGCGCCGACTTGCGCCAACAGGGCATGTTGGATCTGTCTGAGTTGACGCGGAGGCCGCAGGCCGGCACTCCGTCGCCCACGCTGGGAAACCTGGACAGGGAAGCCTATCCCGCGCAGACTCTCACCAGCTTGATGTTCCCGAAGCCGCCACAGGTAGGAGTTTCTTTTCGTCTCTTCGTGGTGATTTCTCGTTCTTCCGCCCTTCTTCTTCTTCTTCTTCTTCTTCTTCCTACGCGGTGTCTCTCCTGGGAACCTCCGTGCCAAGAGAAAATGGGAAGCACTTTCCAGGCGGTGATAGAAACGAATGATAACCGAAACCTCTCCTTAGACGCTGGGGCAGCAGTTGTCATCTTGTCCCTTGCAGCCTCCGCTGCAAGCCGAGGACGAGAGAGGCTCCGACGAGCAGAGTAGCAACCGTCTTCGCCCTGGGCCAGCGCCGATGCTGGACCCGAGCCTGGACTCCGCGCGGCGTGTGCTGCTCCGCGACAGCGGCCTTCTGGCCAACAGGAACACGCTTGACTACTTTCACGGCGCGCAGAACGCCTGCCAAGGGTACGCGCCCATGCGACACTCGGACGCAGAGGTCAGTGGCAATGCCACGCAGCCGGCATTGGCGGCCGCTGTCTCGCCGGAGATGCCTTGCTATTGGAACCCCAAGTTGGCGCCGGAGCGCCAGAGCGACTCGGACGCCGCGCTGATGGCCATCGCGCGCGCGCGCCTGCTTGGCTCCCTACCTCCGCGTACCTACGAGGAGGACCGAGCGGGCAACACGGATCTAGTGGGCGCCAGTGGCGCCAAAGACAAGACGACGCAGGCGTGCAAGTCCGAATCGGGGTCGGTGTCGCCGCCACCGCTGCGCAGGAACGAAGTGTCTCAGGACGGCCCCGACGCTCGGACGCTCCCACGCGCGGGCGACGGCGCGTGGCCGTCGGAGCTGACCGGCGCGGTATTCATGGACAACCGGCGCAAGAGCAAAGAAGGTCGTCGGAGCCACGACATTCGCGACAAGGATGGCACCATCACCCGCATCGACTTCGTGGACGTCTTCATCCTACGACCGCCAGAGTGTCGGTAGGTGTCTCCTTGCTTCTTGCCTGCCTCGCGCCATGGTCACTTCCTTTTAGCTTTGCTTTTGTTTGCTTCTCCTTGCTTCTCCTTGCTTCTCTTTGCTTTGCTTCTCTTCTCCTATCTTTTTCGTGCTGCTCACCTTCTCTCCTCTACTGTGCTCTGCGTCCTCCAGGTCGAATCAGGAGCTCAGTCGCTCGTGGCGCCCCAAGATCTCCAACGTGACCATCTTGCCACCAAAGGCGGATTTCCAGGCCCGTGTGTTTGCCTCGTATCCGGGGCAGCGTCTCTGCTATTCGTTTCACGAAAGCCTGCTGCAAGACCGCAAGATCGTCCAGAGCAAGCGAGACGCGGAGGTGGTGCGCCTGAAGAAGGCGAAGCTCAAGCTGCTGCTGACCGAGCTAGACAAGTACGGCATCCCGCTGCAGGAGGCGCACGCGCAGAAGCCGCACTTCACCACCGCCGACATCGCCAGAGACTCTCCGCGGATTTCGTCGCAGTCGCCGGGAGAACCCGCTTTGATGTTCTCGGCGTTGCCCACCTGCAGCTTCCCGCCCAAGGCGTTGCCAGCGGTGAGCGATGCGATGCCGTTCCAGGCAGCGGTAGTTAGCCATGCTTCGCCGCAAGTGCCCATGGTGACGCCGGAGACCGCGTATCGATCGTCCTTGTATGAGGCCGTGCGCGTCGGGCAGCATTCGTCCGAGAGCCAGTCCATCCAGGCGCTCAGCGCGCGAGGCATTCCCATCCGGTCGATGATTTCCTACGCAGGCGTCGCTCCGAAGCAGGCAAATCCAACTGGCGAAGCGCCACTGGAGAAGCTCTATGCCAAGGTCGCGCGCCAGGCAGCGGCGCAGCAGGTTGTAAGGCCGCATCTGCCACCCGCCTTGAACCCCCCGGGCTCCGGCCCGCGGTTGACAGCGAAGAGGCACTTACCTCCCGTACGATTCGAGCAAAGCAAGAAGCTGCGAGTGGATGCTGGCAAGATCGAGCCACCACATGGTGGGTCTAGCGCTGCCCCTTCTAGAGAGGTGGTGCGGGAAAGTGGCGATGAGAAGGCCCACGTAGTCGAGGAGGCGGAGTCGCTGTCTAGATCAAGACAAAGTAGAAGCATAGCATCGAAGGACAAGGTCGAAGCCGTGGCAGGAGAGGAGTCGTCCTTCGAGGAGGCAGCTCTTCTCGTTGGCTTCGCTCACACGGCGAAAAGAAATCCTTCCGATGACTGAGCAGAGCGACGAAGCTCCACGGAGAGAAATGCGCGTTGAGCACAGAATATGATCGTAAAGCTGCGATACTCGATGTGCCTAGTTTGGAGTCTTAACAGGGAGGACCGCCGGAACGTAGGGCTCCTCCCAATTCCCCCCCCCCTTCCCTCTTTTCCCCGATGCAGGGCGCGTCCAAAACTGAGACGAAAGACAAGAGAAAACATCTAGTCAGCGTAGAACGATAGCTAGGCCATGCTGATTAGGGGCATTGACCCCCTTGTAGATTTACACAGGATCGTTTCTCTCTCTTCAGACTTTCTCTGTCGCTCCTTCCACAAAATGCCAAGGCTCTAGACGGAAACGTCGCTCGATGCATCCTGATCGACGAGCGGCACATATTTATTTCCATTCAAAGACGTCTGGCCTTCGGGCAAGACATACACCCCGTTGACCACGGACACAACCTCGGTTTGAATCTGCACGTCCAGCCAGAAGAAAGCAATGATGCACAGCGCATCCGTCCACTCCAACAAGGCCGCTGTGGAACCGTGACGACATGAGAGGACCATTCGAAAAGAAGAAGCAGCGCTCAAACAAGGCTGGGAAGCGTACCTATGGTCCCTGCAAGCTTCAAGGCAACGCCAAGACGGTCAAACAGAAGGAGCGCTTGGCAGCCGAAGGCGAGGAGCGCGAATCGAGTTCTGAGGAACTTCAGGAAGTGCAATCTACTGGACTCCAGAGCGGCCTCCTTCGGGGTCGAGGCCTGCGCCTCGCTCCTGATGGTCACCAGCATGTACAAGTCGTACCCGCCGATGTACAAGAACGCCCCGACGCAGTGGATGGTGAGGTTCTCAATCTCGCTGCAGATGCCCACCACCGAGAGCCCAAAGAGCGCAATCAGGCTCAGGCCGAAGAGGTTCCTGCTTTTCGCGGTGTCCGCAGGGCCGCGACTATTCTTCAGGGACGCCAAATACAGGGAGTACTGAACCCAGCCGGCCCAGTGCGCGCCTTGCACGGCCGTCCAGCGGCTGAGCCAGTTGTTGGGCGGAAGCGTCCACATGTCGGATATGAACCAGAACTGGCCGGGCACCTTGGGCAGATACCCCAGATACAACCCGATCAGGGACGACAGAAAAAGGAGGGTGACGTAGAAGGCCACGACCAGGTTGGCCATCTGCTTCGTGGTCAGGTAAGCAAGCACCTCGACGTTTCCGGTCTTTCCGCTGGCCTGCGACGACATCTCGACGGCGCCATAGCCGAACCTCTCGGCCGTCGCGGCGATGCCCACCTCGTTGACGGTCCAGAGCGTGATGATCCAGACGTTGATCCGCTCTGCCGCGGGAACGATGTTGCTGCCGATGCCCAGGTGGGAGAGGTCCAGGAACGCCGGCGACGACCTCACGGCGGAGAGCAGCACGGATACGACGGCGAGCAGGACAGAGCTCCACTTCCTCCAGACGCCGCCCTTCTCTCGCGTGAGGGTGACGTACGCTCCGAGCAGCATGCGCAGGTCGTACAGCCAGAAGAACGTCTCCGCCAGCTGCGTATGCAGCGCGTTGTTGCCCATGCACGACACGGCCGTGTCGCTCTCGCACACAGCCGCCACCCAGGACAGGCAGAGAATAGCCCCCCCGGCCATGCTGAGTAGCAACTCAGGCTTCACCGTGGTGCCGCAGTCTCTCTTGGAGAAGCTGTACAGGAAAAGGTTGCAGATGAAGAAGACGTCGCAGCCGTTGCCGATCATGAAGCGCGAGATGTAGTTCGCCGGCGGGATCACCCAGGTCTGCGAGATGCTGGGCAGCCAAGCAGGGTATCCCTAGGGCCGTCAGACGGCAACAATTAGGTCCTTCTCATGGCGCTTCTGGCCTTAGGACGGCGTGAACAAGGCAGTCTCCAGGATGCACATGTACCTCCCAGACCCAAATGGCGTAGCTGATGGCGATGCAGCCGCTCATGAGCCAGCAGGCGCGAACTGCGCACATGGCGGCGTCGGCACCGTGCTCCAACTGGCCCATTGCGGACATCTTCACCTCGAAAGACCGCAGTTTCTGTAGCAGTGATCCCTACTTCCGGGGAAACCAGCGGCTGTCGCGCCCACTTCTGCAGCTTTGGTAGAGAAGGAAAGGCTGCAGTTGTCTCTCGCGGAACAGAGAAAAGGTTGCGAAGCGCAATGTGAGCGCTTTGGGCCTTTCAAAAGCGCCGATTTTGTCCACTTTGGCGCCGCAAACGTTCGTAATTTCCGTGGCCGTCTCAAACTTTGGAAACCATTTTGAATTTGGAGGGATTGACGCGATGCATGGTGCAATAAGCAGAATAGTCTGCAACATTTGAGAATTCGGGCAGTTCATTGGGTGTAGCTCGGTTTTCGCGCCGTTTGATTGGGTGCTGAGTCGCGAGTTTCAAGTTGCTCGGAGTTTCCCGCCAAGAGTAACGTAGCGGAAGTCGGAAGTTGTTCAGCTGCTCCGCTGGAACTCTTCAGCCCGAGGACACTCACACACGATTCCCAGGATTCCCAGGATTCCCAGGATTCCCAGGATTCCCAGGATACCAAGGTCACGATGCTTCACATGACAAACGAGCCTGGTTTGCTTCATCATGCTTTTGACGTCCTTGGTATCAGGAGGTGGCCGTACATCACTCCCAACAGGGTGGCCGCCACGCCAACCGCCAGGCCTGCGAAGAATCTGCGGTCCACCCAAGGATCTCCAGTATCCTCGTAGCCGGTCGGTACCTTCAGAAAGGTTGTCATCAACAAGTTGGCTTTGTCTGTGGCTGGAAGACGACGAAAAACGCGTTGATGTCTCTTTCCTCTCCGCATGCGTACCTGACGTGCATGTCTATTGGGCCCCTCCTTGTACGTCCGGTGATCGAACTTGGTGAGATCATAGTAAAATTGAATGGCATCCGTGAAACCTGTTCGGAGGCACGGCGCAGCAGACACGTTCATTCCTCTTTCTCCTGCCAAGAAGCCTCTCCTCGAACGAAGGGAGAAGAATCTTGAATCGCACCGTTGATGCCTTTCAGCTTGGCGACCTTGGGAACTCGAGCGAGCGCAACGAACCCCAACTTCCTCCAAACTGCAATGCTGGCTTGATTGGTGACAAACACCAGATTGAAATACGCCGCCCTAATGCGAAGCAGCTTTGGCCTCAGGCGTGTCCGTGGGATCCAAAAGGACCCTTGAAGAACCCACCGGAACCCCACATCCTTGGCAACGCGGAGGAACAGCTTCCCCATCGCTTGAGCAACTCCTCTGCCACGCGCCTGCCTGGGAAAGTCACAAGATGCACCGTTCAGCCCGTCTCTCTCGTCTCCCTCCGCACGAAACCCCGTTTCCTTCGCATGAACCACAGGAAGCGAAGTACCTGGTGACCATGAATCCGCCGTTGCACACGTGGGAACATCGCTCTGGGAAGTTTGGTTTCACGTAGAAAGCCCCCAGGAACTCCCCGAGGCGCTTCTCTCCATCCACCACGTGCACCTGGGGCGTTTTGCGCGCGTCTTCAGGCGTGAAAAGCTCGTTCAACGCAGGGACCACGTACCTCTCGGAGCCGCACAGCGGTGTCGCTAAGGAAATAGCTCTGGAATTCTTCCTGCGAGCCGAAGGCGTGCCAGTATGGCCAGTACAAGCCGTCGTCCAGGATGTCGTTCAGCAATTCGGCGCCTCTCTCGATGTCGTCCGCAGTTTGGAAGAAGTCGCACTGCGCCAGAGAGCCGTCCTTCAGGCGCACTTGCAGAGGCAGGTACTCCAGCACCTCGATGCCCTTCTTGCCATCGCCCAAAACGCCACTCACGCCGTAACACGACGCCATCTGCGCCGCCTTCGACACGGCGGCTCTCTTCCGGCAATGTCACAAGACTGTCATGTGAGACTTCGCCCAAGTAAAGCTGATACAAGCGCACTTAGGAGATCCGCCGCGGATCTTTCCGCACAGCGCCGCAGAAAATGATCCCATCTGGCGTGAGTCGAGCGAGTAAAGGCAAGGTGCTGGGCGAGTGGCTCAAGAATGGGCTCCGAGCCTGCGCAGGCTGCGCTTGCTACACCGGCGTGGCGATCTTCTCCCAGAGCATCCAACGCGTGTGTCAGATCGGCACGTCGACGCCGCTGCTGCCGCAATTCGTGGGTCTCACGACCATTGTGCTGGCATCTCTGGCGGCTGCGGAGGGGGCCAAGGCCGTGGAGGCGCTGTGCGGAGGTCAACAAGCCAGACTCCGCCGGCGTCTTGGCAGTCAGGAAGGCTATGCAAACTTCAATGGCCTTCGCATCGCAGTGTTGGGCCTCGTGACACACGTCTTGTGCATCGGCTCTCCTGGCTGCTTCCTGCCCAGTGCGCAGGGCTTCCGAGGACTTCTCGGTGGCTTCAAGGTGCACGAGATGCCTTCTGGCTCTTGCTGGCTGCTCGCGCGTACCGAAGACGGCTGACGTTTGGGGCCCGAATGACCCAGGTGTTCTCACCCAGCGACGTGGCGCACCCTGGAGCCTTCAGCTCCATTGCGGCGTCTCTGCCGGCGACGATGGAGTATGCGACGTCGGAGCAGAGGGCAGTGATCGCGCATCTTGGAAAGACACTAGGTGCGGAAGGTGCTGCTGGCGGGAAGGGAGGGAAGAAGTGTCAAGATGATGAATGACGGCTGCTCCCTTGTCTTAGGATGCCACTCTTGTGGCACGCAGAAGGGGCCTTTCGTCGCAGACCACATGCCTCCGAGGTTTGTGGCGGCGGCGGCGAACCAGCAGCTCTGGCGACGAGTGTTGAGATGGCGGGTCACGCAGCGCTTCTACCCCCAATGCTCGTCCTGTTCCCAGGTTCGTGCTTGTGCTGGTGGTTGTTGCTATGGCTTTGGCTTTGGCTTTGGCTGTGCGTGTTTGTGTTTCTTTGTGTGTTTTCCCTTCCAAGGTCCCAGTGTGGCATCGCCTGACACAACAGCTTCATACGCTTAGGTCCAATCGGTAGCAGTTAAGATGAGTCGAAAGACGCTCATCACGCACTATGGCGTGCTGCGAAGATGGCACTTCACAGGTATCGATGCTCGGGCCTTTCGCCACAAGAAAGCCTACCTAACCCACCGGTTTCTCCCGCGCCCAATTTCCGCCAAGGCGCCCTCATCGGTCTCGTGGACGCAGAGTGGCCAGAAACCGAGCAGTTCCTCAAGGAGCTCCTGTGGGGTCCACCATCCCTCTGAGCATCCACATCCCTTTCGTTCCTGCGGTCCTGCTTCCGTCTTTCCGCTCATCGGTGTCGCGCGGCGTGTCGCGCGGCGTGGCCAGCACCAAAGGATCTACTTCTGTCCGCCGCAGACAGAGAAGGCGAATCTCCGCCGTCAGTTGCTTAAACGCCGTAGTAGCAGTTGAGGAGTCCGCGTCGAGTCGCGTTGCTGCGCTCCAGATGGCTTTCCAAGATGTCGGCACTGCCGCCGGGCTGCAGAAGCTCAACGCGCACATGCTGGAGAACAGCTACGTCAAGGGCTACGGCTTCTCCGGCGACGATGAGCAGACCTTCAGCGCGGTGCAGGGTAACGACGCGAACTCAGTTGTGATGTCCGCCTTATCTCCCGCTTTGCATACGTATGCTGAACGCCCTGGCTGCCACACAGGCCTCCCAGACCCCACCACCTACCCGCACGCCGCCCGGTGGTTCCTCCACTGCGCCGCGCTCATGGGCGTCAAGGTGCTCAGCGCCTCCGCGGCCGCTGCGCCCGCAGCCAAGGCGGCACCAGCAGCTGCAAAGGATGACGGTATGCTGAGGATTCTCCTCTGGAGGATGCCGAGGAAAAGGCTGCAGTGGGCAAGGCAGAGGGCGAGAGGCGAAGGCTGACGTCCTTCTTGTATCTCGCTTTGGCCGTCAGACATGATGGGAGACGACCTCTTCGGCGACGACGACATGGGCGGCGACGACCTCTTCGCGGATGACGGCGCGGAGGAGG
>JAAMXY010000144.1:0-18182 GCA_019677205.1 Pinguiococcus pyrenoidosus | reverse complement strand
ATTCTCGTGGCCTTGTTCCTGAAAGAACGGATCAAGTCCGCGGTCAGCGACACCCTGTCCGGCAAAATCTGCCTAAGCGTGTCTCGCCAGGCGACGACGTGCGCATTGCTGATGCACAAGCCGATCAGGGTGAGCCACTTGGATTCGCTAAGCTTCAGGAACATGCCACCCCTCCGCTTGGCCGTCGTGAGCTCTGTCGGACCGATGAGGTGGTTGTGCTGGGGGTTCATGCTAAGCAGCGTGATGCGGTCGGACCCGTCCGCGAAGCCGTTCTTAATGATGCTGAACTTGACGATAAAGGGACAGTCACAGCAGATGGAGCTGACGTTGCGAAGCCCCTTGGAGTTCTTCTTGTAGCTCACTTGCTTCGTCCCGGACCTGGAACACTTTAAGTAGCGTCCCTTGGGGCCCTTGATTGCAACGCCGAAGCCGAATGCGAGACCAACGTCCTAAAATCGGCAGTAGTACGCAATTAGAATGCTCCAGACGGGGTCTAGATGGCCGATTTCTCTTCGTTTCCCGGCTTCCTCACCTTGACCAGCCCTTGTGGCTCCCGCATGCTGGTCCAACTGCCTTGCAGGAGCCTTGTCAGGGCCTGCGAAAGGGTCTCCGTGCCGTCCTTGCACGTCTCCGTCTTGCCAATGAAGCGTGCCGGCTTGAATCCTCCTTCGCTCTGCGCGGGTTGGGCCGCATCTTCGTCGCTGTCCACGAGATCCACGATTTCCGGGTCCTTCGTCGCGGTCTCCGCGCCTTCCACCTCCTCTGCGTCAGTCCTCGTCCGCGTGCTGGCGAGCATGGCGGTGTTCGGCTGCTTCGGGCGCTCCATATGCTTTGAAACGGGGAGCAAGAAGCAAACGGCGGGAAAGGGACTTCTCCAAATCGCCTTGGGCGGGAAAAGTGACGCCACCACTTCAACAATACAATAACACCATAGATGCAAAGAATAACATATGCATTTGTTACTCGTGCAACACCTTCACCACTGCCCAGCTCCACCGTCTTCCCCTCGAGTCTGATTGGCTACAGTCCTGAGCTTCTTCCCATTGGCTACTTGTTTGCTTTCTCGTGCTCTCATTGGCCATTTTCCTGCAGTCTGATTGGTCGACGAAACCGTCGAATAATCTCCTCTGATTGGTCCACGTCACCACTTTTCGGCAAAAGGGGTGTTTTCCTGATTTTTAACCTGAACTTGTTTACCTGAGAATCAAATCTCCGTTTCCGCGGGGGAACGGGGGAACGGAAGAACCACTCCATTGGTGCTGGTGGCTCGGCTCAAGTTGCCGACTTCAGGCCTGATAGTGCTGCCGTGGCGCGGCTCGCCTGGCATTGGTGCGTCTGCATTTTCACGATGCCTGCGCCCAATCCGCGGCCGCTCGCCCTCGGCCGTTTCTGGGAATCTGAGGCGCAGACTGGGAAAGTCTAATTGAACCGCTACTTGAATCTCCGGGAGCCTATAGCATGCCAACGGTAGCTGCCAGCTGCAATTCACCCGCCTGAAGCTGAAGACCGGCTGTCGCCCTCTCGCCGTCTCTGCCGCCGCATCTTGCGCCATCTGGAGCTCGTGAGGCGAAGTGTTTGCCACGATGTCTCTGCTGCGTCTGTGCTTGCTCAGCAGCGCCACTCTGGTGACCGCGCTGGTTGCGCCGGCGCGCCAGATCCGCCGCAGCGCCCTGCGGATGGTCGCCGAACCTCCGACCCGGCCCGTGGCGACGCCGTCGGTGTGGACCCCGGCCAGCTGGAGGGACTTCGAGGTCAAGCAGCCGCCGAAGTATCCCGACCCGGTGAGTGTCCGGGCGACAAAGCACGTGGCTCTCACAGCTGCACTGCATGGGACCTGGACCCGGGAAAGCGAGGGAGTCCGTGACGCCGGGAGAGCAGTACTTCAAGCGCACTGCCGGAGGTGCGGAGCCACTGATTCTTTCGGATCTCTGCATTCCGCAGGCTGCAGTTGATGACGTGGTGGCGGAGCTGGGCCGCTGCGCACCTCTGGTGTTCGCCGGAGAAGTCCGCGATCTTCACGAAGCGCTTGCAAAGGCGACGGCAGGAAACGGCTTCCTGCTCATGGGCGGCGACTGCGCGGTAGGTTGAACAGAGAAGCACGCGTGCGCAAGGCGGCCGGCAGCTGAGCGCCTTGCTGATCTGTCGGTCAACGCCTGCATCCCTAGGAATCCTTCAACGAGTTCAGCGTCGATCATGTCCGCGATACCTTCCGCGTGATTCTCCAGCAGGCGCTGATCTTGACCTTCGGCGGCAGCATGCCGGTCATCAAGGTCGGCCGCATGGCAGGCCAGTTCGCCAAGCCGCGCTCGGAGCCGGACGAGACGCGCGACGGCGTGACCTTGCCGTCCTACCGCGGGGACAACATCAACGGAGAGGAGTTCACGCCCGAGGCGCGCATCCACAACCCGCGGCGGATGGTCGATGCCTACCACCAGAGCGCACAGACGCTGAACATCCTGCGCGCCTTCGCGACCGGTGGCTACGCGGACATGTCCCGGCTGCACGCCTGGAACCTCGACTTCGTCGAGAAGACGGCGCAGGGCTCGCAGTACCGCGCGCTGGGCCGACAGATCGACGAGGCGCTCCGCTTCATGAAGGCGATCGGTGTGGACACGACCGGCCCGCCGTTCCGCACCACGAACTTCTACACTGCTCATGAGTGCCTGCTCCTGCCGTATGAGGAAGCCCTCACCCGCAAGGACAGCACGACGGGGAAGTGGTACGACTGCTCCGCGCACATGCTCTGGGTCGGCGAGCGGACTCGTCAGCTCGACTGTGCCCACGTGGAGTTCACGCGAGGAATTGGAAACCCGCTCGGCGTGAAGATCAGCGACAAGTGCACCGAGGACGAGCTGCTGAAGATCATCGACGCGCTCAACCCCAACAACGTCCCCGGCAGGCTCACCATCATCGTGCGCATGGGTGCCGAGAAGCTTCGGCAAAACCTTCCGAGCTTGATCCGTGCCGTGCAGCGCGAGGGGAAGCAGGTGCTCTGGGTGAGCGATCCTGTGCATGGAAACACCTTCAAGACGGAGAGCGGCTACAAGACGCGGTCCTTCGACCGGATCCGCGCGGAGCTGCGTGCCTTCTTCGACGTCCATGCCGAGATGGGAACACATCCCGGCGGCGTGCACCTCGAGATGACGGGCGAAGACGTCACCGAGTGCATCGGCGGCGTGGTCAGCAACATTAGCGAGGATGATCTGAGCAAGCGCTACCACACGTACTGCGATCCGCGCCTAAACGGCGCACAAGCGCTGGACCTGGCCTTCCTTCTTGCGACCCGACTACGAGAAAGCCAGGGCCTGCCCTCCCTCGACTTCTAGCTCCCACGTAGCTGACGTGTCTTGGAGTCGTCGAAGCTGAGGAAGTCAACGTCGTGTCCCTTCATGCTGCGCATCCTACATTTTGGGGGGGGGAAGGGGGGAGGATGTGGGAAAGACCGCTGGTTGAAAGACAAACGGTGGTGTGGATTGCAAGGGATTGCACGACCGCGTAGCGATGGCAGTTGTGAAGATGCTGTCGACGAGTTGCTCACCCTGATCGACGAGGTGGATCTAGCGCCAAAGCTGCATGAAGAATATACTAGTATGTGCTGCTTTCATGGCAATTGTGTGTTCTTTTTTTTGTTCAACTCAGTATCTCGAAAGGAGTTGGGAGCCGATCTTCGTCACCACCTCACTCACCTGACTTGAAGGATCTGACGAACACTCTACCTGGTGGCCGCGGCCGCGGCAGCAAGCGCAACCGCAACAGCAGCAACTGCCACAGCAACCGCAACCGCGACAATGCTTTCGTTCCTAAGAGGCCCTGGTTGGGGAATCTAACGCGCCCTCGCAGCTGAGGTCTAAGCATAGAGGATCGATTTGCCGTCCTCGAGGAGGGACCATCTCTTCTCCCAGGCCGCTTCATAGCCTTTCTTGGGATAGCCTTGCGGATCGCTCTTCGTCCACGGCCAAGCGCTCGACACGCCCTTTCTGAACCACATGGTTGCTATGTACTTCGAGCCCTCCGTGATGGGACAGCCGCTGTGCTCGGTCAGTCCGTCGTCCATCCTCCCGTCCGGCCCAAGGTAGGAGAAGAACACCGAGTCGAGCGGCTTCCCCTTGGTAAACACCCCCGCTCTGGTGAACGTGGTCCCGCCGCCTCCACCCTCCGGCGGCATCTCGCAGTACATCACCATCGTGGCTACTCTGCCCGTGCCGATGTGCCGCTCGCCTTCGCACGCGCCATCGCAGTGAGGATGGTACTCGTCGGAGACCAGGTATCGGATGGCGGTGATGCCCTCTTGCCCGTCCAGCGACAGGTCGTAGTCGGTGAAGTAGTTCACGTAGTCAAAAAGCTTGTCCATGAGGCCGTTCAGGACCCCGTCCGTCGTGTCCCCCTCGGCTCCTTGGGTGTAGGAGATGCTCGCCTGGTCTGCGCGGCGCGAGAACGAGACCTGGTCCCCACCATCCGCAGTCGCCGTCGTTGCTCGCCGCAATCGCTTGGCGGTGCTGTCCTTGATCGCGTCGCACTCGCGCTGGGTGAGGAAGCCCTTGTTGTAGCGGATCGTCGCGTGGCTTGAGTTGAAGAGCGTTCCCACGCCCACGCGGTGGCCCGACTTGCTGACCCAGATGACGTTGTCCGTCGTAGACGTCTGCTCCATCTCCGGATCCGCACAGGTGTAGTTGCGGTAGAGGTTGGACGACGCGCGGGAGATGCCGCGATGCAACTCAAGGTTCTCGACCAGCGTGTCCACCTTACTGACGAACTCCGACGTCGCACAGGCCTTGTACCTCTCCAAACGCTGCTCCGCCGCGATGGAGGTCGAGTTGGCCTCCGCTTCGCACCTGGCGAGTCGACGAGCCACCTCCTCCGCCGCGAGGTCCCTGCTGGTCTTCATGGTGGCGACGAAGCTTCCGTCTTCCCTCGCACTGACGTAGATCTGCTCCTCCGTTCCCGTGTGGGAGTGCCTCGCCATGTCCGGGGTGTCCTTGCTGGGGTTCAGGTCCGCCCTGACGAACACGAAGGTGTGCGTCGGGTACGTGTTGATGCTGTTCTTCCGGCCGGGTCGAAGCGGCGCCTCCATCTGCACCACCAGCTCGCCAGTGACCGGGTGTACCCAGTACGCCTGGATCGGCGCCGGCGTCTCGTTGATGATGTTCATCAGGGAGCTGCCCGGAGGAGCCGCCACCCCGAAGACGCCAGTCAGGGACAGAACTGCGAAGCTATTTACGAGAAAAGATCTCCCCATGCTTCCCGCCGCAGAACGCTATTCGGCGCTCGTCTCCCAACGTCGCTGCACCGCGCAGATCAATCAAGCTGACCAAAGGAGCGCACTCCGCCTCGCTAGTGGCGATATCACGACAAAAATGCCTGCAGATCGCGCGCGTCCTCTCCAACGCTCTTTCACCCTTTCACTCTTTCACGGCGGAACCAAACCGGACAGAGGCGGCGGGAACTCGCTGCAGTCCGACTCCAGCGAAAACGGTTTCCTGGACTCCGGTCGTCTTTCGGGGGGATTATAATCATTTTTTACAGTAGTTTTAGATATTTATAATATATTTTATAATCACAGACACCTGCGAGGAGAAGCGAGAGTGTGCCAAGAACTGCTCGCATTGGTCGCGGAGGGAACCTCTGACGAATCAGAGCGCTCGAAACGCTTGCCGTTTCTTGTGCAGGCGTGCTATGGACAAGATTCTGCGACGAGAACAGATCAGCTGCGCGCAAGGAGAATTCGCTCCGAATATCGGTAGTCAGTGACCGCGATCGCGCCTTCCGACGTCAAAGTCGCTGACCTGCGCGCTGTGGGTTTTCCCGCGCATTTCCTTCGAAACTTCTCAAACGACAAAACCTTGCTCCTTTCCACCTTCACCGCCAGTCCCGCGGCTTCAGCGCCATGGACTTGGCGCAGCGAGAGTCGGCAGACTTCTTGGGGCTGCAAAGAGTCTACGAAGAGCTTGGAGTGGCGCGCAGTGTCCCCAGCCCCCGCAAGATCAAACTCGTCGCCGCCCCCACGCGGCTTGGTCGAGGACTCGGATGGTCCAGAACGTGCGTCGACGCGTCGCGACCCTGCTTTCCCGTTGCCAGGCTGGTCACGCAGATGGCGCAGCCACAGTTTGAGGCGGCGGAGGCTTCCGTGGTGGACGCGTGCATCCTGGCGCTGCAGGGACTGCCCTCCGAGTGCTTCGCGTTCGACGCGGCAAGCTGCTCTCTGAAGGCGCACAAGGTGGCTGAGGACGCGAGAAGCGCCATGCCCGCGCTGCAGCGGTACGCACGAGTTGGGACGCTGGTGGCCAGACTGCAGCTCTTCTGCGACGTCTTCGCAGCCGGACCCGAATCCGGCGGAGCGGTGCTGCAGGCCTTTGCGGCGGCGGTGAAGATCTACGTGGAGGACCTGCGAGGCATGTGCCTTGACATGCTACAGGCGCATCGACAAAGCGTCACCCAGAGTAGAAGGACATGGACCTTGGTCACCATGGAGAGCGGCTGCAGGAATCTCATCTCCGTCATTTGCTGCCTCGCAAAGCTCTGCGCGTGCGGAAATGGAAGCGACCGAGGTCGTGACGGAGGTCGTGACCGAGGTCGTGACCGAGGTCGTGACCGACCTGTGGAGAGCAGCGCGAAGCAGTGGGCCGCTCGTCAATGGAGAGACTTTCCAAGGGGAATGAGCCTGCTGGAAATCTTGTACCAGCGGATGGTCATTGAGTGTCTAGGCGACGTGAGCAACTTGCAGCTGATGGCCATCCTGTCCAAAGAGCTGTTCACAGCTGCCATGGAGCCATTCATGATGTCGCTTTGTCTCCATGTGACACGTGGTTTCAATCCCCACCGCCCGTGGCTTCATCCGCTGCGGCAGAGGGAGACCATGATCAAGCCCGTGGACAGCTCCGGAGCAAGGGCAAAGGATTTCCCGATCATGTCGGACATTCTTCCTGGCGGCGACGAGAAGATCGCATCACTCTCGGTGCAGCCTGGAGGCCGCGCCTACAGCCTCATGCGAATGATGCTTCCCTCGTTCTTCACCGAAGCGGCCTTGGTGGACTTGCTGCGATGCATCCAGCTGCTGTGCTTCCTTCGAGCGGCAGATCGGGAGCTCTTTGACACCTTCAGCGACCACGCGACTAGCGCCTTTCGTGACGGCTCCTTTGAAACCTTTGTCGACGCCATCGGTGGGGATGGTGTCCAAGCGCAGTGGATTCACGCGACAGCACTCATAAGTCGGCGGCTCGCCGTCCGAGAAGAAGCAGACAGGCGAAAGCTGGAAGAGAAACAGCGCCGACTCCAAGAGGAACGAGCTTTGAAGAAGAAACTCGACGCCTGGGACACCAGAATTCGGCGAGCGGAAGCGGTAGCGACCCTCGAGGAGCGCAAGCGTCGTGAAGCGGACATACTGGAAAAGAGAGCCAGTGCCCAGCGCCAGGAACATGAACGCGTCAGGGAAGCGCGCCGGGAAGCGGAGAAGGAGGAAGAAACTAGATTGAAAGAATCGACGATCATCGAAAATGCCAAACGTGCCTTGGTGCAGAAGTACGAAGCGCTTGAAGCAGAGATCGGAAAGCAACTTGGCGAGGGATTCGTCGCAGATGGGCCCGCCGACAAGCAACAAGCCTCTGGGCCGGTTGAGGCTGGCAACCCCGGAGCCGCAGCTCCGTGTCCTGGCGATAGTCCCGCAGAGCAGGGCGGAGACGCTACGGACGCAGACGAGCCAAGCGGAAGCTTTGATCTCGCACCAGAGGAGACCGGCAGTGATCTCGCACCAGAGGAGACCGGCAGCAGTCTAGGAGATGCGGAAGCCTTCGAGATCACCACCGCTGGCTGCACGGAGCTCCGTCAATCGGATAGCTCGACAGGGCAACCGCAAGAAGAAGGCGACCACCGCATACCGGGCTTCAAGTCACGCGTCGACAGCTCGGATCCCACGACCTCGCTCCTGACCAGTGGGAATGCGAAAGATGAACTCAATGAGGTCCGCTCGCTCGTCGACGACCTCTGCGTTGCTGTGGAGAGAAGAAGCGTTAGCGGAGTGGAGGCTCCTTTCGATTGGAGCAGGGATACCGATGACGCAAGCAGCAGCCGTCTGTCCGCAACCACCGCAGATGAATCAGAAGCGTCGTCGGAGGTAATGGGACCGGGGTTCCGGATCAACGAGATGGGCCTGCCGGAGATTCCAGCGTCCGTCCTTCGCAGGCTGTGCGATCCGAGCAAGGCGCTGCACATTCGCCGGATTCCAGTCGGCGATTCCCACCCGGTTTCGCAAATGGAGGGCATCTTGCACCGGGTACGACAGCAACGGGCCGTCCTCGAGGCGATCTCGTACGCGACGCTGATGAAGGGAGGAGAGCTGCAGACCACGGTGGAGGTTTTGGGCCGATGCCTTCTCGGCATCGGCGGTGACTTTCTGCTGGAGTATCTGTCCAGATGCCTCAATCGCTTGATGGCCATGCCCCAGATCGTGTCGGATGACATTCCGAAGATCAGCCTTGCTGCCTTTGATGCGGCCTGCGATGAATGCACCGGGAGGGACCCCGAGACGGATCCCGCATCGTTCGCGGCGTTTCAGCCCGTCACAGACGGCATTCTGAGGGGCGAGAATCGAGAGCAGACCTTCGAGTCCATCCAGCACAGGGGCTTCTGGGGCGTGTGGGACATCCGCAGCGCCTTCGCCTTTGCCCTCGATTTTCGTCCAGAGTGGCCCACCAAAGTCGTCTTCTCGCCAGAGAATCTGTGCAGGATCGAGCGCCTTCATATCCACGTACTGAAGCTGACGTACGTCGGATCGCTCATGAAGGCGTTGCGTCCCTCGAGGGACGGAGGAGCGGTGGATCAGAAGATCAGGACGCTTCGATTCCTGATTACGAGCGTCCTCTCCGCCACATCGGGCACCGTCTTCACGTGGATGCAGGCTTTGAAGCTGCGGCTCATCGATCTCTTTTCAGCTGGCGAGCAGACGGACTTCGACGGAGGAACCTTTGATGAGGGCATGAGCCTGTCGCGGCTGCAAGACTGTCTGCGAAGACTGTTGGAGGAAGCGGAGATGGACATATTCGTGCACGTGCATGACGACGTCTGCAAAGCAGTGTACGCTGCTCTCGAGGAGCTGTACTCCTTCGCGATCGAGACGGCGCGGATCTGGGATCAAATCGAGGAGGATCGCACACTGGCCTCGTACGGGAGAATCCTCTTGGACGAGTCATCGCATGTCCAGCTTGTCGCGCGGCAGTTGGTCAAGTTTGAGAGAGTTCGAGAAAGCCTGGGGGCGTGCATGGCGAAGTACGCCAGTCTCGGCCGCCCGTCCCTCTCCGATCTCATCGATCGCTTGGCGATAGCATCTTTAGGCCCCGCCTCTTGAGGCCCCGCCCAAGCCAGCCCAAAGCCTTCATGATCGTGTAGAAGGGTGGGACTCTGGGAGCAAGTTTGAACATACTGTTTCTGAGTTGCCTTCGCGCTAGGACTCGTCAATCGCCATTCTCCCAGACTCTCGGTGGATTGTGGACGATAGGGTCGTCGGGACGAGAGGGCCGATCAGGCACCTCCTCAACGCCCACGGTCGCCACACTTTCAGACTGCACATCATTCACTCCAAGATCACCTGTTCGCTTGCCTCCAGCCGCCTCAAGTGCCCCATCCCCTTCCTGCTCTTCCTGCTCTTCCTGCTCTGCGTGCGAGACTGCATCGTCCTGGGAAGACGAAGATTCTTCTCCAGGTGGCGGCGAGTCGAGGTCTTCTGTGAAGTCCAAGACGGCTCCCTCGTCCTGTGCTTTCCTCCTTGCCTTGTCGGCCCGCTTCACGAGAGTCGTGTAGATCTCCTCCACGGCGACCATGCGGTTGGGCATCTGGATCTGTGAATGGATGAATGCTGAGCTTCTGCACGCAAGCTTCAGGATGCGTCGGTCCCTTGCCTTCGCCTCACCTGCTTGTTGTTGCTGGTGTGGAACAAGAGATGCTTTGAAAAGCTCTCTGGGGAGGTGATGTCCATCACGCGAGCAAATCGACATCTGGGAGGCAAACGCGGATCAAGAAAAGTAGCGCGATTGCAGACAGGCGGCGATAAAGGCGGACCTGTTGGGCCCGAAGAGCTGGAAGCCCCCCGACCAAAACTCCACGTTGCCGGTTGGCCACCTGATCAGACGCGAACGACACACAAAGACTCAGACCCCATGCACGCGAGTTCTAAGAGCAACGGCGATGCTCACCATGTCGCCATCAACTCATCCGAGTTTGGAGGTAGAAAGCCGCGAGGGCATTGCTTCTGGAAGCGTTCGATCTGGATCTTCGTGGCCATAAATCCAGCCTACAAGCCTCGTTGTTAAGCGTGTGCCCGAAGTGTCTTCCCCTGAAGCTTTCCCTAGCCTCGCCAGTACCTGTTGGCCAAACCTATCGGGCCCGCTGGAGCCTGCCGCTATTCCATTCTTTCCCAGACCTTTGTCGCATCGGCGTGGAGCGGCGTCAAGTCACAGGGCTCCGACGGGAGGAACAGCTGGGACCAAGCACGACTTCGAACCTGTGTAGCTCCTGAGCCAGCCTCCCGACTTCCCCGGAATGACGGCAACCCATGCTCGGAAAGGTGAGGGCAAGTAGCGCACTCCGAGCCCTTTGATCCACATCCGAGCGTAAGAAGAGCGTCTCTTGGTTCTCTTGCGCATGACTTCGCTGGCTCACCTTCCACACCCCATTCCCACGCGATGAGTTCGTCCTTCCGGAACTTCTCCTTCGCGTGCTTCATGTCCACCGTCGCCTCTGGATGGGGCTGCGGACAGCAAGGCTGCGCCTGCGCAAAAACACAAAATCAGAAAAAAAAACAAACAAGCAAAAAGGGGACGACCATCGGTCTTTGATGGATCTCGGGTGCCTCTGAATGCTGTTGCATACCGCTTCGAACATGAGAGGATCCGCTGGCTCGGATCCCACCAGCGCGCTCTCGACGCGTACGAAGCCAGGCAGGATGTGCAGGTAGTCCTGTCGAGTGAGCCGCTCGCTCCAACCCCGCTCCACCGACTCGTCCGTGGGCGCGTCCGGGGACTTCGCCGCCATGTCCTCCAGAATCGCGGAGAACTCCAAGAAGTGGCGGAAGTGACTCGGCCCCACGTACATGTCGTCCTCCCAGGCGCTGAACATGTCGTAGTGCGGCCTGTTTTGGTCCAGGTCCGCGGAACTTTACATGAGAAAGGCAGTGACTGCGGTGAAGAAATGGGGCCGACGAACCACTCGTTCTGAATGACGAAGCGGTGCTGCCGCGCCAGAGCGCGTGTGTACGGCCTCGTCTTCCCATCCTGCTCGATAGTGGGGATGGCATTCTCCCAGATCTTCAGCCCATCCTTCACCAAGGCGTCTCCGCATCCTTGAAGAGGCGGCGAAAGTGAGATGTAGGAAGATGACGTCAAAGGCAAGGAAACACTGCGCATGCGTAAAAGCCGGCCCTCCGTCAAGCTGTGGCAGTCCACTCACTTTGCAACGCGTCTTCAAACTCCTTGCGCCGCGCCTCGGCGGCCCAGCCGGCGATGATGTACACCCCGACCTGCACCTGGTACTTCTCGCCGACGCCGGTCTCGCACAGGTCCTCAATGCCCTAGTCATCGTCGGCAAGCAGCGGTAAGGCCTGCGCAGGCCTCCCGTGCCTTCAGAGCACAAGACGTACCGATAAGAGATACTGGATGCCAGGTAGTCTGGAGGATCCGCGGATCTGGCCGCGCCCCAGATTGCTGTACTCGTCCAGCGTGGTGATGATGTGCAGAATCCGCAGCGTCTTGGGGCCGCGTCGCACTACCGTGTCCGCGATGCTCACCGGTACTGCTGGCGGCGGCATCAGCGGACTCCCGATATCTTGCGCGTCGGACAGGCTGCCGACCGGGAGCACCGGCGGGGGCGGGCTCTGGAACAACAGCGCCACAAGCATTCCACCGATCATGAAGGACGAGATAGCCAGCGCGGCGAGCCGCAGGCCCAGTTTGAAGCTGCAGATCCGGTCCTTCACTTCCGGCCACATGCCCGCGAGCGTTTCCATGGTGGCCGCGAGGTGCATCGCCCGGCGCGCTGTCAGAGAAGTCGGACTCCCTTGCAGCTGGCGGACTCCATGCGCATGTGCATGGACACCAATCGGCGTTGGGGAGAGAGGACTCGGCTCTCAATTCCTGGCTCAAGTGCAAAGGGCGCCGCAGCTGTCCGTGTGGCCTTCGATGGATCCGCGCGGGGAGAAAGATCTCGAAAGGAATCCTTTCGCCGTCGGGAGACGAACGCCTGAACGGAGTTCTCTTGTGCACCCTTGTCTGTCCGTTCTTGACTTGTCGAGCTCTGCGGGAGTGAAGAAGGTGGGGACAGACAAAGAAGGTCTGCGGCGATTGGACCGGGAAACCTAGAGCCCAAGGGGCTGGCCCCATCCTTCGCCCCATACTGCGCACTTCGGCAAACGGCTGAATGTACAGGGGCAGCCTCCGCGCAACGGGCGTGGATGCACCCAATCAGACACGTGGTCAGTCGATTCCGAATGGCTCTGTCAAAGCACCTCCGGTGTGGGACGAAAGACGCACACCCTAAAGCGGTGTCAGGATGACCCGTCGCGCTAAAATTCTGCGTCTGCATCCGCCTGATAGTCCTCGAAAGTGCCCGGCCTCAGCAGGGACGAGGAAGACACACGGCAACGCCATTCTGAGGTTTTGGCCCAGGAAGGCGCGCAGAGCATACGGGACATAGCTCTTGAGGGCGACGCGGGGCGTCCAGGAAGGGTTGCTCTCGATGTCGCAGGTGTATCAACTGGCAGGAAGCGTTACCCTTGCCGGACTGTTTGCGAGTTTGGTCACCCTCTTTCACGAGGAGTATACGCTTGGGGGCGTCGCCGCTCTCGCCTCCGGTACGACCTCAGCACCGGCATCGGACCCTCGCTGCTGCATAGAGGATCCCACCTGTTTGAGCGACGCCACAATCCCCCTTCGTCAACTCATGCCGTTCCCTTTGTCTTTCCGTCTCTGCGTGCGCTGTCTCAGGGCTGATTATCGCCGGGGCGATGTACTTCACGCATCAGCAATAGCAAGAGCACGGGACGCGGTCCTCGTGTGGTCCTGATTTCTTCGTGCGGAAGGCTTGCTACGATGAAAGGGTGGCCTTTGCGCATGATGGTGAACGCCGCGGTGAAAGGCGGTCAACGCTGAAGAAGCGATGCACGCGGAACAGCTTTAGTTATTGCACCCTCTTCTACGAGGCTTTCTCTGCGTCCGTACTGCTTCCTACAGCGGCAAGCGAGGTTGTGATGTAGTGGATGTGCGCTCCCGAAGCAGTTTCATCGTATCCCGTGGCTACCACCAGCCTTTGATTCGCAGGCATCTCGTACCCGTTGTTCTCCAGCCTGGAGAGCAAGATGGAATTCATCAAACACACACGTTTCAGCTCCTTGATCTCACGGCAATGCCGTTGGTACAACAAGGAGCTGTTGTATTCGAGCTCGGAGGCATCGATGAATCCAGAGTGGAATGCATTCCTCAAGTCGTTGACTCCGTCAACCAGCGGCTTGCCATCAGGCCCCTTCCTGGGGGCCAGGATCTCCAGCATATGGTCCAAGGCGGTCCACAGCTTCGCTCCCTGCTTCAGCTCTTGTCGAATGTTGTGCAAAGTTTCGGTCGTATCCACCTCCGGGCTCGGCTCCTCCAGCAGCAGGGCGATGCTCTTCTCCAAGTCTGCGTCGCCCTGCTGTTCCGCGTCCATCCGCAACCTCTCCAACGCTTGCTCGGCCGAGGGTAGGATCCCTCGACAGGCGGCAACATACCGCACATGAGACAAGGCTTGCGGCTGGGAGCCCACGTTGAACAGCCCAAACCGTTGCCGAAAGCGCGCACCCTCATTAAAGCCGGGCAGTGATGCGTCCTTCAGCAGTCCCTTGCCGCGAAGTCCGCGCAGGAAGTGGGACAGGCACACGCAGACCTGGTGTCGCGCCGTGTACATCAGCTCCATCGGGTGGTACTCCTGCAGAACTGGAGGGACCTTGGGGGCTCTGGCTTTCTCCTTCTTCTTCTTGCCCTTCTTCTTCGCCTTCTTGCTGGCCTGCGCGGCGGCTTCCTCGGCCTCCCTCTGAGCTTGGATCTCCCGCAGCTGCGTCTGCACGACCCTCGAGGTCGCCAGCTTGTGCAGAAGGGCGCGCATCGTGAAGTCAAGGTACCAGTATACCATGTCCAGCTCCTGCGGTTGATACAAGCCCATCTCAAGTCCGGTCTCGAGGTACTGAACCTGACTTCGCAGGGTTTCGGTGCTCGCCCAGTTGAAGAAGAATCGCTGCTCCTTCTGGATGTTCATGCTCTCCAGGATGACAGCGTCTGCAGTGGCCGCGAGTCCTTGAACCGTCGTCCACTCCTCGTAGATGCGTTGCAGGCGTGCGCGCACCACAGTTCGACTGTACAGCGGGGCCGTAATCGAATCGACGACCAAGCGCAAGCACTGCTGCAACAGCTCGATGCCTGCCTCACAGGTGAGGAAGCTGCCTGGCACCCCGAGAGATCGCATGTACTCCCGGACAATCAAGGAGAGCGGCAGGCCACCAAAGACGAGGCTCTCGTCGCCCTTGATTAGGTTTACCACGATGACAGATCGCGGGAGGACGTTCACGGACCGCCTTCCAAAGTCTCGCACACAGAGCCGGATGACATAGAAGCCGCGCAGCAGCATGATGTCACAGCTCTCCGTCATCAGTTGACATAGCTGCGTCCAGCGGTCAAAAACGTCGCCAATCAAACAGCGTCCAAAGGGCACGCGTCGGTGTCCACCATTCCCAAAAATCCCCCGATGGAAGAAAATGTCGAAGGCAAGATCATCGTCATTGATGAAGTCCACGGCCACATCATCAGATGCTGCCTCCCTGTCACAGTGCGTCTTCAGGTGGCCCAGTAAAGACTTGAAATCGTCGGACGCCGCCGCGAACTGCTCGCGCGCTTTCGTCGGCTCGAACTGCAGATCTTGACCTGGCAGCTGGTCGGCCCCTAGTATCTGCAGCCCCCGAAAGAAGCCCACTAGCGCCCGAGTGGCCAAGGCGTAAGTTTCTATACTATCCGATGCGCCCTCCGCTTCTACCCGTCTCAAGGTGCAGTCTGCGAGGTACGCGGGGTTCTTGAGCAGCGCACGACCAACGTCGGTCTGTGCTTCCGCTTGATCTCCCAGCTCTTGTTGCGGGGCGCTCTCCCCTGCCCCATTCTCGTCTTCAAGAAGATCGACCCCCGTGACGCTCACGAGGAAATCATCTTCTTCGAAAACGTCCGCTTTCTCCACAACCCGATGCGCGACCCGGGAGATGCCCAGCACCAGCGACACGAGCGTCGCCAGGCACTGCGTGTGCAAGCTGACGCTCCCGCCATCCTCCTCCCGGAAGTCCTTCATGGCCTCCGTGAGCGCCTGCAAGCCGACTGCATGGCAGAAGACGAACGAGCCAACACTTTCCTGGATCAAGGCGCCGCTGAGGTACGCCAGCTGCGCCGTCACCAGGCGCAAAACGCTTCGATGGACGAGGCTCTCGGGCAGCAGTTCGCCGCCAAGCTCTCTCAGCCTCTCCAGATGCTTGCTGGGCATGAGAAACTGCTTGGGCTCCGACATCACCGTGTCCAGCTTGGGCGCGCAGAGCTCCAGCGCGCACATCGCCTCATTGAGCTCGAAGTCCGGGAGGCAGAGGATCCGATTCGTCGGCAGCGCGCCGCACCCGTCACCCACCAACTGCGTCACATCCCTCCACGGTGATTCTGCCATGGCTTTGCTACCTCAGAAGAAAGAATCCGTGCTGACCTATGCACAGAGGAGCGCGGACGGCATTCAGTGGTCTCTACGAAGATCCGAAGAAACGCCTGAAGAACGCGCGCAAAGGATCCAAGCAGTCACAACTGCTTCTCCGATAAGACGTTAGGGTACGGAGACGCCGTGGCCCCGCCTCTTGCTCGAGCCGCTGACGGCGAAGGAGAAGGCGTCGCCCAGCTTCCAGCCCCGAGCTGCGGCTGAGAGCTTTGGAGCCAGTATCCGTTATTTTAAATTAATATCCTCCTATACATAACTATTCTTTTAAGTGATTTAGGAAATGATATGACAGAAAATCATATCGATCTAGGAAGTAGTCATGATCAGATGAAAGATTTTCGCAACGGTATTCTCAGAAGTCGTCCGGTGTCCGTCCCGCTCGGCCTTCGCTCCACCTTGATCACCGCGCCTTGGCCAATGTCAGGTTGTGAGGAAAGGACCAAAAGCCTCTCCACCCAAGGGTGCCACGAGACGATGGCGTCTGGGGTTTCAAAACAAGAGAGGGCAGGCACGACTGCTGCAGTCCGATGCTCACTGAAGGAAGTCGCTACTCCTGGCCTGGTTCGGCAGACTTTGCAAATTTGAGGCTAGCTTTGCAACATACGAGCTATCGCGCGAAGCTGTGCACAAGAGCGGTTGACAGCGCAACTAAGGGACAATCAAGGCTCGGACAGGACTCCTCAGCTGTCGGGCAGGTGAGCCAGGAACCAGTCGTTCTCGGACTCCTGCTCCAACGGCAGCGGATCAAACGGTTGCGTCTCGCGAGGCACCGTTGGCAAGCCGTGGTGGTCCTGCACGCTCACGATGCTCTGTACTTGGTCCCCGATCATTTGCATCCGCAAACGAATGTTGGTGGGCTCCGGAGCAGCGGGCTCGGCAAGCCCACTTGGCAGATCCATCAGAGAGTTCACGCTCAGCTCCCGCGAGGGCGACCAGGTCCCGGACCCGTTGGCCTTCCTCGAGCGCCGTCCGCTCCCACCCTGGCCACAGCGGGCGTAGTGGCCAGCGAACTTGGTGGCTGCGATCTTCGCGCCGCAGGACGGACACACCACCAGAGCTTTGCTGGCATCTGAAGAGGACGCGTCTAGAGGACGAATCGAGTTGCATGCTCGTGAGGTCGCGGACCGATCTTCTTCACCGCCTCGGTGCGCACCTGCAGGAGCCGCCAAAAGCGCCTGGCAGCCGTACACGCCCACCAGTCCCAGCGGACCGGCGTGGATGTCTCGATGGATCTGCAAGGAGTGGGATGGGTCAATTCGTCCAGCAGCGACGCTTCGCACCAAGAAGCCTCCGGCGGCACGGCATGCGAACCTCGAACGCCACCGAGTCGATCAGAAGCATCAGCATCTCGTCCAGTAGCTCGACCGAGACGGATTCAGCCGGGTCGGGCATGACTTCTCCGCGCTCAAAGAAAGCTTCTCATCTTCGCGCCTCCCATGCCATCATGGTGCAGCAAAGGAGCTGCAGCCCTCACAACACGACTTCTCAAGCACCGTCCTGGGCGCTTTCCCGATCCCTCTCGTCCACACGCGGCTCTCAAACGACCACAACAGGTTCTGGCGGGAAACAAGCAGGACAGACTCCGATTTTGGAGGAACGCGGACAGGACAGACCAAGATCATGACAGCTGGAAGCGGACAGATGCAACGTGGGCGACGCAGGTCGGATGCGTCTTTTGCACTGGGCCAGCTCCTCTGCCTTGTCCGTGGACGTCCGTTGCCTTCGCCGCTCGCCGCCCCTCATCATGAGCGCCCTCATCGAAATGGCGCAGCTGGATGCCAAGCTGCGCGACAGCAGCTATGTCAATGGCTGGGCCTTCTCCGAGGAAGACAAAAAGGTCTACAGCTCTCTCAGCGTCGTGCCCACCCCCGCCACCTACCCCCACGCGTACCGCTGGTGAGCACTCCTACGCTGTCCCCATCCAAATGCAGTGCAGCTCAGGGCGGAGAGGTGGTGTAGTTCTGAACTGGAATTGACGCCAAACTCTTCCTTGCCCCAGGTACAAGCACGTGACGACCCTGCTCAGCAAGCCCACGGCGGCGCTCCCAAAGTCCGCGCCGAAGGTCGTGGCTCCCACGGCGCCGACCGTTCCGACTGGCGCACTTGTGCCCGCTTTTGCGCAAGGCGTCGGCTACGCGTCGGAGCCTCGCGGCGTGCCCAAGGTGAGGGCGAGGAAGCTTCAACGTCGCGACCATGAATCTTACGAGAGAATCTGGTTGGTACATGGAATGCGCAGGACTGCCTCCCGAACGTGTCCGTGAGCTTTGCAGCGGATGTCGATGCCGCGGCGACGCGCAAGGAGGGCAAAGGCAAGGGGCAGAAGGTGAACCTGAAGCCGGCCGGAGAAGCGCCTGCAGATGACATGAACGGAGATGACCTCTTCGGCGACGACGACATGGGCGGCGACGACCTCTTCGCGGATGACGGCGCGGAGGAGG
>JAAMXY010000141.1:0-11735 GCA_019677205.1 Pinguiococcus pyrenoidosus | reverse complement strand
ACATTATTCGATCGGAAGAAGATTATCATGTTTCACGAGAGAGCTGGGAGTCTTGTGTTCTCTGCGTCGCTCCCGGTCTCCAAGACCAGAGCGAGAAGATCCGGCAGGCCGCAATGGATGCCCTGTGCGCGGTGGCCAAGGTGGCGCCGTCCGGCGTCGAGGCCCGACGGCGAAAGTCCGAAAACCTTGTGATCCAGCTTCTGGGGGAGAGGGGAAATCTGCGGGATGGGGAGATGCGCAAGCTGGCCATCCGCATATCCGAGGCGTCGACGTCGCGGGCCGCGGTGAATGAAGATGCAAAGGCCGAGGAGCAAGGGAAGATCAGGTACCACCTTTGCTTTGCCGTGGTGCGAGAGCATGCGATGAGCTTAGAAGCGCAAAAATTTTGCTTCACAACGACACAGGAGTTCCAAGTCCCTCTCGACGGAACCGCAGCTGACCACGAAGCAACGCAGCGAGAAGCAGATTCGAGGCGGCGGCCGTCCTCGCTGGCTCAGCCGCGACGACGGGCGGCAGAGCCGGAGTGTGGATCAGGAGGCACCAGTCTGGCTGCAGCACGAGGCGTCCGCCGGAGACGCTGGGCGCGTTCGGCAGCTGGACGGCAGCAGCGCAATGGGGACGCCGAAGGCCAGGAGGCGGGCGGCCCGGGACAGCGAGAACCTGAGCTCTGATCCGTCGACGCCAATAGTGAATGACGACTGGGGCACCACGGCAAGCAGAAGCTCCGATCCTAAGCGAAGCCCGCTCGTCAGATCTACGAGAGGAGCTGCCAATCGGAGGTACTTCTGGAACGATGCATCACACGGTCCTTTCGGCGCTTCGCCTAACGCAGAGTTGCCTCCCTTCTTTTTCCGTCCGTAATCCTTCCATCGATTGCAGCTCCGCAGCAAGGGATGACGGGAGCTCGGCTTTCCTCCGCCGTCGGCGACTTCCGCCAGAGGAGGCGGCGAGCCCAGGAGCGAGAACGGGGATGAGTCCGAAGACGGCGCCAACCTCGCTGGATAGGTCGAAGCTCGCATCGCTGAAAAGCCGGGAGCAGAATCGCGCCCACGTCCGCCGATCTGTTTCAGCCCACCAGAGCCCGAGTGCTCGTGCGAGCAACACCCTCAGGCAGGGCAGCTTCAAGCGCCGGAGAGATCTGCGTCGGGGGCAGTCGGAAAGCGTGCCAAGCGATCCCGACAATCGTCCGATCCGGCCCATGAGGCCAGACGTCTACACCGAGATGGCGACCCCGTCCGAAAGTGCAGGCTACAGCTCGGCCCGCAGTTCGCGCGTCGCGGAGTCCGACGAGAGCGAAGGCTTTGCGTCACCGCAGCGCAGACAGGGGCTGGGAGCCAGCCCGAGGCCTCCGCCGAAGGGGAGGTCGCGGAAGCAGTACGGCCGCCGGACGGTCGACATCGATTCTGAGGACGCAGACCCCGGAGCGGAGCGCGGGGCTCCCGCCTGCGTCGACGGGCATGAGGATGGCAAGACCGGCCAGCTGAGGTACCTCGCGAGCGAAGACGTTGCTCCGAGCCCGAAGCCAAAGCAGCTCCTGGCCTCGGTGTTGAAGAATCTCGAGAATGACGAGTGGCCCGGCGTGTTTCAGCTCATGAACAACGTGCGGTGCCTCGCGTTGCATCACACCAACCTCCTCCGGGACCATGGCAATGAAATATGCAGGGCCGTGCTGGGCGTTGCTGAGCACAACCTCCGATCCGCAGTGGTCAAGAATGCGACTCTTGCTTGCGTCGATCTATGGACCGGATTGGGCGCCTCGCTGGACGCGCAGATCCCACGGGCTGCCGCCATCCTGCTGAAGCGCAGTGCCGATACGTCCGGATTCCTGTCGGAGCAAGCAGACTTCGCAATAGACGCCGTGATCGCGAATGGCACGGGCTACCGCCCGGCCGCGGCGTTTGCGCAATGCAGCGGTCACCGGAGCGCTGCCATCCGAGGCAAGGCCGCGTATGCACTGTACAAGTCCCTGAAAGGTCTGGGCCACCTGCTCGGGTCCGACAAGAAGGAGCTCGAGCGTCTGCTACAGCGGATCTCTCAGCTCCTTACGGACAGCAACTCGACCGCACGACAGTACGCCCGAGGCTCCTTAACGATCCTGCTCGACCCTGAGCTGTCCCTGAGAAGCGAGATAGCAAAGTACGTGGATCCCGCCGTGGTCGCCCGCATCGAGGCCAATCCCAACCCTCTGGAGGCAACGCAGCGGCGTGGGACGCAAGCATCGAGGGCGTCCACCGCGAATCACTCTTCGCTGTCCACCCAACCAACCCTGGCAGAGATGCCGTTGAGGCGATCCAACTCCGACGAGGCGAGACCCGCCCGGCGCAGAGAGGCGGAGCATCTGCCAAGGGAGCAGGCATCGCCGCCTACGAAGCACCGGGCGAATTCGAAGTCGGCGCCTCGGAGAAGAACGACAATGGCGAAGCAGATTCCCGAGTTTGAAGAGTTGCCGGAAGTCTATCGGCAGCTGCTGAGCTCGACGTGGACGGAACGCAAGGCCTCGTTTGACCGCCTCGCCGACATCGTCTGCCAGCATACAGCCGAGTTTGCGGCGGCCGGGAAGCTTCCGAAGGCCTTCGACGCGCTGGTGGAGTGCGTTGCCGACCCCAACCCGAAGCTGATGGCGCACGCGCTCACCGAGCTGAAGGACCGCGTCTTCCCATCCCTGTCGCGGCATCAGCAGCATCTCAGCGACTTCGCACCTTCCGCAGTGCCAACTCTGGCGGGCGCTTGTGTCAGCGCGAGGAGGGGAGCGCAAAGAAGTGCTCATGAGACGCTTCGGGACTTCATCGCCAGGGTCGACTCCACAAGAGTCCTGCAGCCGATTGCTTCCCTCGTTGAGCATGGCAACCAGCGGATGCGAGAAACGATGATGCCGCACCTCGCTCCCGTGTCCGCAGACGTGTACGAGAAGCGACCCATGCTGGTCAGCAAGTACGTGCCCCCTGCAGTGGCGGCCGTGCTCCGGGACCGCTCCGGCGCGTCCCACCACCAAGGGCAGCAGATCGTGAAGTCGCTGAAGGAGGCCTTCGGGGAGAGCTGGAAGGACATCGTGCATCATTCGCAGGTCCCCGGTGAGGTCCAAGCACTGATCGTGTGAAGATCGCATCCATCTCTCGTGTGCAGCAGACCTGGCAGCGATAGAAAGCCGACCGGGTCACCGAACCGAAGCTTCGTTCGACGCAATCGCCTTCCCTTGCCTGCTCCATCCGTGCGCCTGTGTGTCTCGCTCTATGCCCTGTCCGCGTCGAACATGTGCGGTCCCTTGGGCCGGATGGGGAAGCCCATGACCGTCGGCAGCGGGTCGTACTCCCGGATCTGCACCAGCATGGAATTCACGTAGTCCACCTTGGCCGAGTTTGGCTGAAGCATCGCGCGGTAGCGGCTCAGATACTCGCCGTGGTTCTGCTGCTCGCAGTAGGTCTCCTTGGCGATCTCCAACATCTGGTACATGCAGTAGACCATGTACGAGATGCCACAGACGCAGTAGGAAGCCGGTGGCGCCAGCAAGCCCCAGAAGCCCTCGTTCCAGAGCTGGATCGACACGAGCGCAAACAGCGCAAGGACGAGCACGAAGGTGGTGGACATTCCAAGCCCCGCCATGGAGTAGTCCAACGTGATGTCCGTGATGAATACAAACAGCCGCTCGGTCCACCAGGCCTCCAGGCGCCGGCCTTCGCTGCTCCGCTGCGCGTCGACGCACAAGATGAACTTCTCCACTTGCTCCGCGCCCTGCAAGCTCGAGTTCGAGATGCTTCCTGCGCGCGTGAGCGAGATGTTGCTGTTCACGGGGTCGATGGAGTCGACCACGGGCACCTCCGAGTCTGAGAACCGATCCACGGGCTGCGCCTCCGGCATGAAGAGGCCGTAGTCGTCCTCGAGGTCGTACTCATTGCCACTGTTGTACGCGCGGCCCTCCTCCACCTTCTGGGCGTCGATCTCTTCTTCGCTCTTCAGAATCTCGGAAAGCTGCTGCGTCAGGAGCTTCGTTCTCGAGAGGCTCCGGAGGTACAAGACGCGGAGCCGCCCGTAGAACCCGACGTGAATGAGCATGAAGGAGATGAACGTTATGCATATGTGCAGGAGGACGTAGAGGTACGTCCAGCGCTTCGAGTAGTTGAGGTCCCTCCACCGCTTGAGACCCAGGTTCGAGAACGCAAGCGCGAACCTGCAGCAAGAGAGAAGGGCGAAGAGCCATCAGGGGTGCAAGTTTCTGCCTCGAGGCGCGCGCGTCTCGTCCGCCTACCCGATGCCGCAGTAGATCCATTCCCGGTCCAACGAAACGCGGGGGTCCGTCCCCGGCGGGCCGACCTTGAGGCACAGCTCCTCGCGCAGCGCGAATGCTAGGCAGTTCTCCGTCTTCAGCCACTTGACCGCCTCCTTGCGCTTGTTCTTCTCGAAGTTGCTGAGGCTCCACGCCAAGCAGACGATGATCACCACGATGCCGCTCAGAAAGATGAAGGTCGCGGACTGGGCCACGGCGAAGAAGCCCACCAGCTCGGCGCCATTCGCCGCGCCGCAGTAGGCCGCCGGGTCGGCGTCGTCCAGCTCGGCGTTGACGTCATCGTCCTGCGACGACATCCAGACCTGCTCGGCCTCGTAGTAGTCTCCCACGTCGGCGCCGTCGAGCAGGTCCGTCTCGTTGCGCTGGAAGAAGACGGCCGCCTTCCATCGACCGAGGCATGTCTTGCATCGTGCGAAGCAAAGGGGCGGTCCCTGCAGCTTGTGCGCCGCCATGCCCAAGACGGTGGCCACGCCTGCGTAGCAGAGCCCGAGCAGCGGCAGCAGCGGCGGCGGAAAGCGCCGGTCCAGCGCCTCGAGATTGGGATCTCTGCAGTTCCGCCGCCGATCCCGGCGGATGAGGAGCGCGTAGCAGAGCGCAAAGCTGAGGCAGAGCAGCGCGAGCCAGCGCTGGTTCAAGAACGCAAAGGGGAGCAGCGTGAGCAGCAGGAGCAGAAACTGCGCTGCGACGCCCCAGTCGAAGTCGAATGCGCCCTTGTTGATGTCGTCGCTGGTGGCGTTGTCGCCCGCCTCGTTCTCCACCCCCACGTTCAGAAGCGCCTTGAGGCCGAGCACCCCACCGAGGCCATACACCAGCTGGAGAATGGCGCCAATGCAGCGTGCCAGCTGCAGCGCCACGAGAAAGCAGAGATCGCCGATGGCGCCCAACACATTCAAAAGTCCATAGCCCCTCTCATTGCCGCTGCGGCGCCCGCCCAGCAGCGCATGCATGTTGGCGCGGCGCTTCAGACTCCGGAGTCGCGTGCACACCACTGCATGGCACGGTGGCGCCGGCTCCAGAGGACGCGCGCGTGAACAGTGGACAGAAGACGAGAGAGGGCGCAGAACAGAAGTGATTCGGAAGACGCCGCTGTCGTATGGCTCAAGAGTCGCCGAAGACATTGCGAAAATCTCGTCCTCTGTCCGTGGTTGGACAGATTGGGGCTAGCGGGACAGACAATCAATTGTGGGACAGAGGGTCAGATACGGGACAGACTATTCAAAGTAGGACAGAGGATCACTGATCTTCCGAGATGACCTCAGATGATCCGCGTAGGCCTTCGACCAAGGGGATCAAGGCGCAACCTCTTCTCAGATCCAATGAAAACGGTTGATTCGGCACATTGCCCATTATATGACCCATATAAGTACGACCTTTATTTTGAAATTTTTGAATATTTTATACTCATTGGTTACTACAAAGATATTTATGTATTGAAACTATTGAGAAATGTTTTTAAAAACCCTAAGTTGGATGCCAGCTCGAGGCGGAGAGTTCCGGAGAAAGCCTGCGCATGTTCGACGAAGCCCTGAGAGCGCCTTGCAACGGCGAATGCCTTTGGATTACCGTTTGTATCCCTCCGAGTGCCGTCTTATTGAAGGAGTGAACCCTGTGGCGCTTGAGCTCCGCCTTCCGAGTGCGCACTACATGCTGATCCGCTAAGGCCGCCAATCTTCGTTTCGCTTGCTGGCAATGGCCGTCATCGCTGTCGACTTGTCGCTGCTGCTGGCGTCTGCGCCGGTGGTGCTTCTCGTTGCGCTGCTGCTTCTGCGCCATCCCAAGAGTGCGCACGACGTGCCGCAAGTGCCGCAAGCGCTCGTTGAGAAGGACGTAGCGAATCGCATCGCTCCGCATCTGAGCCAGCACAATGGCCTTCAGCTCGCCGGGGCGTTCTTGTGCCTGCTCAGCGTGGTGGGCTTCGCGCTGGCCAGGACGGCGCGGGCGCACACGAGGGATGACGACACGACCAGCGTGCCTACGCTTGAGCAGTGGTACTGTGTCCTCGCCTCCGCCGTCGCGATCGTGCTGGGGGTCTTCGCGCTCAGCAGAGAGCTTCGGGCCAAGGATCCTACGTATGCCGCCCCAAGTCTAGAGCTTCGCCTCTGCTGGCTGATTGTCGCCGCTGTGGGCGCGGTGACCCTCAACCCGACCCTCGAGGAGCACCTCATGGTGCAGAGTGGACCGGACTCACCCTTCGAGCGGGACGCCTGGTACACGACCGGCGGATTGCTCGTGATCACCGCGCTTCTCTTCTGCCTCAGTCCGTTCCGGCACATGGAGTTTCGCGAGCTGCGGGACTACCAGTTTGGCGTGGATGTGGTGGACGGAAGCAGCGCCAGCGCCAGTGCGCAGGAGATGCACACCCCTGCGTACCCGCGCGGTGCCCCCGTCACGACCAGTGGATACAGCGTCTCGAGCTTGTGGAGGAGCCAGGACGAGTCCAAGGGCGACGACATGTACGAAGCGCTGGCCGGCGAGGAGAAGACGACGCGGGATGGACCCAAGTACAGCCCGGAGATGTACACGACGCCCGTGGGATACGTGACCTTCTCCTGGCTGAATCCGCTCGTCGCGCTGGGCTACCGCCGAGCCCTGAAGCAGGAGGACCTGTACCCGTTGCATCCGGATGAGCGGGCGCCCATTCTGGCCCAGTCGCTGGAAAGATCCTGGACGGCTGAATGCCAGCGCGCCGAGGAGGCCAACCGAACCAAGCGAGACGGAAAGGCGGTGGGCCCTTCCCTCTCTCGTGCCATGTGGAAGAGCTTCGGTGCCACGTTCGCAGTCGCAGTCGTCCTGAAGCTCGTCTACGACACGCTCCTCTTCGTGGGTCCGCAGTTGCTGAATCGCGTCATCAGCTTCATTGAGGACTCGGCGGAGGACGACCCCCCGCCGGCTTATGAAGGCTACGTCCTCGTCTCGCTCATGTTCGCGACGAACTTGGCGCAATCGATCGTGCTGCACCAGTATTTCCACCGGGCGTACAGGACGGGGATGCGCTTGAAATCCTCGGTGGTGAGCATGGTCTTCGGGAAGGCGCTGCGCGTGAATGCAGGCGCCGTGGTCGCCGATGACGCCCCGAAGGACGAGGCCTCGGCGCAGGGCAAAGGAGAGGAGACGAAGGAGGAGCTGGAGAAGCCCCTCCTCGACAAGAACGACAAGGCAAGCAAAGCGACCGCCAGCGGCGAGGAAGCTGCCGACAGCAAGCAGTCCTCGAAGAAGTCGACAGGAGAGATCGTCAACCTGATGTCGGTGGACGCCCAGAGGATGCAGGATCTCATGTCGTACTTCGCGATGCTCGTGTCCGCGCCCTATCAGATCACCTTGAGCCTGGTCTTCCTGTGGCAACAGATTGGAGCGAGCGTCTTCGCTGGCGTGGCTGTGATGGTTCTGATCGTGCCGCTCACCGGCCTGGTCGCTTCGAAGTCCCGGCAGCTGCAGAAAGGCCTGATGCGCGTCAAGGATGAGCGCATCAAGATCACGAACGAGGTCCTGGCCGGCATCAAGATCCTGAAGCTGTACGCGTGGGAGAAGCCCTTCGGGTCGAAGATTGACGGCATCCGAGAGCGCGAGTTGAGCGCGCTGTACAAGTACATGCTCTGGTCGCTCATGTCGCGGTTCCTGTGGACGGTCGTGCCGATTCTCGTCTCCGTGGCGGCCTTCTCGGCGTACACGCTCTCGGGTCATACCTTGACCCCTGCAAAGGCCTTTACGGCTCTTGCGCTGTTCAACATCCTCCGCTTCCCGCTTGCGATGTTCCCGATGATGGTCAGCTACACCGTGGAGGCATCGCTTTCCGTGGCGCGGCTGCGGAACTTCCTGCGGACGCCCGAAGTGCAGAAGCTTCCGGCCATAGCGGGCCCGCCGTTGACACCGTCCAGCTCGGGCTCCTCCAGCGCGGTGCTGAGCGTCAGGGGGACCTCGCACATGGAGATCAAGACCGGCATGACGCTGCTGAGCGCGGAAGACGCGGAGCTGCGCTGGCCTGACGGAACGCCCCTGATCGACAGCGTCAGCATCAAGGTCGAGAGCGGGGAGCTCTGCGCAGTGGTCGGAAGCACGGGGTCGGGAAAGTCCGGCCTGCTCTACAGCTTCATCGGCGACCTGTATCCCACCTACGGAAGCATCTCCACGAAGGGTCGCATCGCCTACGTCGCCCAAACCGCGTGGATCCAGAACGGCTCCATGCGCGATAACATTCTCTTCGGCAGCCAGTACGACCACGTGTGGTACACCCGAGTCCTGTCCGCCTGCGCGTTGCTTCCAGACTTGAAGCAGCTGGCGGCCGGCGACGCGACCGAGATCGGGGAGAAGGGCATCAACCTCAGCGGTGGACAGAAGCAGCGCGTGGCCCTGGCCCGAGCCGTTTACAATGATGCGGACGTGTACCTCTTGGACGACTGCCTCAGCGCCGTCGACAGCCAGGTGGCTGCTCACATCTTTGAGCATTGCATCAAGGGCCTTCTGCGTGAGAAGTGTGTCATGCTCGTCACGCACAACATGCACGTGCTGCCCTCCGCGCACAAGATCCTTCTGCTCCAGCGCCTGGACGTGCCGTCTGCTCGAGATACGTCGCGCAACGGCCAGAGTGGCCAGAACGGTCACGGTGGCCACAATGGCCACCCCGGCCAGAACGGCCATTCGCGGGCGGCAGCCGGCTCCGGTATGCGGCAGGGCGCTTCAAGCGGTCGACTCTCCAACGCCGACGCGAACAACGGATCTACCGTTGCGTACGCTGGGGACTTTCAGGGCTTCCTCGGGTGTGGACACCCCTTTGCGAAGCTCGTGGATTCCTCCGCGATCAACGTGGAGGCCATGGCGGGGGCTCATGCGGAGAGCAGCGCGGTGGACATGAGTCCGGGGGAGTATGACGAGCTGCTCAAGAAGGGCGATGCGGATCGGTCCGGGAAACTGATCGAGCAAGAGCATGTTGCGGTGGGCAAGGTCGGGATGGAGGTGTACTATTCGTACATGATTGCCGCCGGAGGCGTCTGGTTCTGCATGTTGATCCCACTGGGCTTGGTCGTGTACCAGGCCTTCTTGATCGGAACGAACTACTGGCTGTCCTACTGGAGCGATCACAACGACACGGTCGACAGCAAGGAAGGCCTCGGGCTATACAGCGCGTTGAGCGCCGGAGGGGCGCTGACGACGCTTCTGGCTCTCTTCATCGTCACGATCACGAGCGTGTCTGCTGCGCGCGTCTTTCACCAGGACCTGATCTTCGCGATGATGCGGGCGCCGATGAGCTTCTTCGACACCACCCCGGTGGGCAGGATCCTCAATCGCTTCAGCAAGGACACCTACACGATCGACGAGCAGCTGATGTCGGCGATCTACTCGTGGCTGAGTACGCTCGTCGCTGTGCTAGGAATCGTGGTGGTCATCTCGTTCGCGACGCCCTTCTTCCTCCTCTGTTTGCTGCCCCTCGGGGCGTTCTACTGGTACACGCAGAACTACTACATCCCGACGTCGCGCGAGTTGAAGCGGCTGGACTCCGTCTCTCGGTCGCCGATTTTCAGTGCATTCGGCGAGGTGCTGGAGGGAGTGAGCACCATCCGAGCCTTCCGCGCGGAGGACCGGTTCGTCGAGGACGAGTACGTCAAGCTGGACGCAAACCTGCAGGCGTACTACCTCTACGTGGCCTCGAATCGCTGGCTGGCGATGCGCCTCGAGCTCGTCGGGACCTGCATTGTGACCTTCGCGGCGCTTCTCGCCGTGGTCGCGCGGGGCAGCATCAACGCGGGTATCGCCGCTCTGTCGATCAGCTATGCCTTGCAGGTGACGCAGAGTCTCAACTGGATGGTGCGCATGACGAGTGATCGCGAGTCGTACATCGTGTCCGTCGAGCGAGTGAAGGAGTACACCGAGGTCGAGCCGGAGGCAGCCGCCGAGACGCGCCATGACCTGCTGCCTCCTCGCAGCTGGCCTTCCCAGGGTCGACTGCAGATCTCAGGACTGCAGCTGCGCTACCGCCCTGGCCTGCCGCTGGTGCTGAAAGGCCTGAACGTGACCATTGAGCCGGGGCAGCGCGTGGGCATCTGCGGAAGAACGGGGGCGGGGAAGTCGTCCTTCCTCATCGCCATCCTTCGGCTCGTGGAAGCCGACGCTGGTAGCATCCGCCTCGACGGCGTGGAGCTGCGCAGTCTCGGCCTGGACGACGTGCGCGGCCGCATCAGCATCATTCCGCAGGATCCCGTGCTGTTCACGGGGACGGTTCGGTCCAACCTCGATCCCTTCGGGAGGGCTTCAGACGAGGTGGTGTGGTCCGCCCTAGATAGAGCTCATCTCGGAGATCACGTGCGGATCCTGCCCGGGCAGCTGCTCGCCGAGGTAGAAGAAGGCGGGCGCAATTTCTCCCTCGGCGAGCGCCAGATGCTTTGCTTCGCGCGCGCCCTCATCCGCAGGAGCAAGCTGCTGCTTCTTGACGAGGCCACCAGCGCCGTCGACCCCGCTACGGACAGTCTCATTCAGAGGACCTTGCGCGAGGAGTTTGCCGATGCCACGATCCTGACCATCGCGCACCGCATCGACACCATCATGGACTACGATCGCATTCTCGTGCTGGGCAACGGCAACATTCTCGAGGACGGCCCGGCCTCTCAGCTCTTGGAGGATCCGAACGGCGAGTTCACTGCGATCTACGAAGCGCATCGCCAGGGTCTAGCGTAGTGGTCGTAAGCTCCCGGTCGTAAGCTCCCGGCACCCTCTCCCCACAAGGAAAGTTAGGTGGGAAGAAGAGGACGCAGGAGGCGGAACGCGGAGGAAAACGAAGCAAGACGAGTGTATCTAGGCGGCGCTCCGACGCTCGGCCTCGCCATGTGAGGAAGCATGGAGGAAAGACCTGCAGAAACGTATCACACGTACTGGCGAGCACAAAGATACACACACAGATGTTCATGTCGACGCTGTTCTCCCGCCCCCCCCGCATCTCGGGTTTCTGCGCGCTGCAAAGCAACTTACCGGCATTTCCCGTTTTTTATTCGAAACCGAAAGGCGGTTCAAAAAGACTGGTTTGCAACTATTCCTGATAAAAGTAAAAACTTTCTCAACGCTCTTTTTGATTTATAGGAATATCATAAAGCACATATTCGGTAAAATGACGGTTTCGTCTTTCGAGCCCTGCAACCCAAAAAAGAGCAGAAAGCCGAAGAGAAAAAGAGCTCTTTCCTGTTCTTCCATCAGAAAAGCGCTTCGAAGGCCATCACCAGTTGGCTGAAAGGGCGGAAAACGAGTGCGGCGAAGTGCATGACTTGACCGCGTGATCCAGCGCCACACGTAGCAGACATGGCGAAGTGGCTGAACTACGCAAGCAACTTTCTGGATGATCTGGACTCTTCGGCCAAAGAGCATATCGCAAAAGGTGCCTTTTCATCCAGGAGAAGCAGGGGGAAAAGGCAGCATATGTCCCACAGCATCTGAAAGAAAACCCCCTTCTTTGGCAGATGGCCCGCTGGAT
>JAAMXY010000138.1:0-14843 GCA_019677205.1 Pinguiococcus pyrenoidosus | reverse complement strand
TTCAAATAAATTCCTACCGATCGCAATTGGTCCATATGGACTAAAGTTTTTATTATATATTTAAAAGTTGACATGCTCCGTGAATATGGACAAATAACCAGAACCAAAGACGTGATTTCCTGCTACCATCTGTGCAACGCCCGATCTCGGAGCGTAGGATAAGTGCACGGGGCGAAAGATCAGTTACCAGGTTGGGATCCTCTCCCGAAAAACCGCCGGGAGCGTGCGGTTTCATCTAGCCCACGATTTGGCGCCTCTTGGTGCGGTGCTTTTTCCAAAGGCAGAAAGAAGCCTTCACCCGAAGACGATGCAGATCTCGAGCTCCACAATGGTGTCTGGAAGAATGGTGGACCTCGGGAGTCGTCGTCGAGAACAACGCTTGGCAACCAGCAAAGCGCGGGAGCTTTTGGCGATGAGGTGCCCAGAGGTCTTCAATAGATGAGGTGTGGGCCAGGCTAACGCATGTTAAAAGAGATGGACCGCGTCGAACGCTGTACGGAGTTCGGTACAACCCTGACTACGGGAAGGCGAAGAGCTTAGGGATGGCGTCGAAGCTTCAGCCCTACATACAGTCCGGTAGGCCAAGGCAAAGTTCGTGACTTGGGGCGATGTACTCACCATGTGTCGTCCTCAAGGTACATATGTCGGAGAGTGGGTAGAAGACAAGAAAGAGGGATTTGGTAAGCAAGTCTGGGAGCATGGAGCAAAATACGAAGGGGAGTTTCTTGCTGGGAAACGCCACGGAAGGGGCACTCTATGGGTACTTGAAGGACCGAAGCTTCGGAAGCGATACTCGGGCGACTGGGTGAGCGGAAAAAGACAAGGGCTCGGAGTTGCGATTGGAAATGGAAAGACTGCGGACATCTACGAAGGAGAGTGGTACATGAACAAACGACATGGCCGTGGCAAAATGAGATACGCAAACGGAGATGTTTATGAAGGAGAATGGCATGGTGGCGTTCGTTCGGGCTTTGGGGTGCTGCAGAAGGCGAACGGAGATCGCTTTGAAGGCCAATGGCTTGTCGGCAGGAAGGAAGGTCCGGGGTGCTACATCTTTCAAGACACCAACAAAGTCTTAGAGGGAGAATGGACGGATGACATTGCCAAGACGGGCGAGTATCGAGCGCTTGAAGTCCGCGAGACGCGACGTCATGGGCTATCCTCTCCGTTGGACTTCACCCTCCCCGTCCTGACCGTAGCAGATCCGGATCTCATCCTTGAGGAAGCTGCAGCTGGAGAAAGGCAGCTCCGCAAGGGACGGAGGAGGGCAGGAGACTTCACGGACGCTTCTGATGTCTGGGCGGACTGTGGAAGACGCACGCCAGTCTTCACGCGAAGGCAAATCGCGAAGTTGCGGGAGCACTTTGAAAGCTTCGTCGCTAGGTCCGCGGACAAAGAAGGGAATCGTGGCCGCCAAATTCAATTGAACCTGCTGCCGGAAATGCTTGGTGGATTAGGTCAAGAGATCAGCGAAAACGAGTTCTCCATGTTGATGCACCACATAGTAAGTTCCGGTCCAAGGTGCAGGATACTAAGGAAAGTAGACCCAAGACTGACCGAGCTGATGTCTCGTCACAGGGAGCGGATCCGGCGAGCTTCATCAGTTTCGCGGATTTTGTGGACATCGTCTCGACTTTCTTCGAGTAATCAGGTCATCTTCAATGCTAGTCTCAGCAGCTCTGGAAAGCGGGGCCAGGCTAGCTGCTTCTGCCCCCAACGGATTGCTGTCACTGCGCTCTCTTGTCGAAGTGAGGCGCAAAGGCTTTCTTGGGTTCACATGTGAACCAAAAGCTCAGGACATACCGACTACCTGTCAAGACTCTTTTCACGCGATGTGGATTTTCCCTGCCAGCCGAAAAGGCCAGCAATCGACCTTTAATGGGCGAGACAAGCAGCTCCTGCTTCAAATGTGACCTTGTGGTCTCATTCACACCGTAGAAATCGGCGTACTCCGCATGAAGGAAGCCTTTCTCGTAGAAGACCAATTCTCCTCCTTCGAAATCCTCGCCCTGAGTAGATAGATAAAGCAGGCCGGACCAGTGGTAATGCTCCTTTCAATGTTGTAGGACGTTATGTGCTTCCATGCCTTCAATGTCAACACTTGATGGCGTACCGTGTTCATTTGATCTACATGTGGATGCCAGTACTGGTCGTGTGGCCCTTGCGGTTCCCACTGCTCGCTCGCAGTGATTCGGGTAATGAAAGTTGGAGCTGTAAAGAACAGCTCCTCCAAGTCGAAGATCTTGATGACGGTCAGCCGTATCCGCTCAATGATACCGCGATAGAAGCCATACTCGTGTGATTCGATTGAATCAAGATCCTGCAGCCCATCGTTTATCCTGCCTAGACCGTTACTGTCTCGAATAAAGCCCGAAAGCAGGTCTACGATTGCCGGTCCCCCGACCCTCCCCCGCCGGGAAAGAGCTCGATCTGCTAGATCTCGCAATCGCTCAGCTTCCTCGCTAGTAATGAAATCATCAATTAGCGCCCTGCCGCACTTCGGGCCGCACTCCTGGCTTGGATAACAGCCGTGAGACGCTTGCGGCGTCTCTGCGAAGCAATGGGTTGTCCAGTGCCAGTGTCTCGAAGCAGCAGATGTCGTGACACATGGTACGAGCATATTCACCCGAGAATCGAAAAGGCACACAAGAAGGAAAAGGACAGCGCTTGCTGTTGCAATTGTCGTGCTTGGCGTTATCATCGTTGTTGACAAGAATCTGCCCCTCGTTCGCAAACCGATTCAACGTTCACTCTTTGGCCTGGCTGGGCAACTGGAGGTTACAATACCAGCAAGGCCACAGCTGGTTCTGCCAGTCGCTTCCACAATAGCTCGGATTGTCGCCTTCGTTGCTTTCTGCTCGCGGCGATTGTGGTACCCCTGCAAGCAGTGATGTCTTGGTGTTCATAAGGGACTGAAGGATGAGGAAGATCTGCCGCAAGCTCGCCAATCGCGGCTTGGGTCTTGTGCACACCTCGGCATGACCACCTGACTGGCAGAAAACAAGATACAGCATCCCCGGCCTAATAGTGACCACCAGCCTGATAGTGTCCCAAGCAGAATAGTGACCAAAGCTTGAGAGAGCCGGCGAAAAGAGGCCCGATAAGCTTCAGTCGCTATTCGGCTTGGAACACTATCAGACTGGTCACTATTAGGATAGGGATACTGTACTACCGATATTAAAGGTTTCACTGTACTGTTGCAGAATATTATAAGATATTGAATCGATGTTTATACTTTGGAAATCCAAAAACTTAAATTTATACGACGCTTGCTTTCGTGGCTACTTTGGCGGCTCAAATTACATCATTCTAAAGAATTAAGAACTACCGAACCCGTATACATGTCAACATGCTTTTGGGTCGATCGCATTCATTTGTCGATTGAAGTTGAACTTGGCATACTTCAAGCTGTCTCCTGGAATGGCATATGGTAGCCCAGTTGTGGGCGGAAACTTCTCACGAACTTGAACAGGAAAGTGGCATCGATGCCTGGCTTTCGAGCTCAATCCATTGCAGAAAGCATCGCCCACGCGCTCGTTCTGTTCACCGACGAGTTTCATATCATAAAAAGCAAGAGAGGATGAGAAGAATTGCGAAGATATCGCTTGCGACGCAGCTGACGCGTTTGCGACACAGGAGCCCGGTTCGCAGCTTGATCGACTCCTTTCAAGACTTAAAGCAAATGAAGGAGATGAGTGTCGCCAAGCATGGTGACGCTCCAGTGTTTGGCACCAAAAATCAAGCATCCGGGAGATTCGAGTGGATGAGCTACAAAGACTGGGGCACTGAAGCAGACGCTTTTGCCGCTGTCCTTTCTGCGTTCGGAGTCGAAGAAGGTGACCGGGTGGCTGTTATAAGCAACAATCGCGTCGAGTGGGCTATCGGCAGTTTCGGTTCGTACGCTGTCGGTGCTGTGTATGTCCCCATGTACGAAGCGCAGAGCCCGCAGGATTGGAAGTACATTCTTGAAGACTCGGGTGCCAAGGTGCTACTTGTTGCGCGCGAGGACATCTATCACAAGACGAAGGGCTTTGCTGGACAAGTTGGGCAGATCGAGCGGGTTCTCTCCTTCGATGCTCCGCATGAGTCTTCCCACTGCTTTCACTTTCACATCGCCAAGGTAGGGGACGTCTCGTGTCAAGGATGAAGACGTGAGCGGATGATCACGACGTTGCGTAGGCGAAGAACGGAGCTTATCCACCGGCGCCGGAGCATACTTGCAAACCAGATGATCTCGCTTCTCTGATATACACTTCTGGGACGACCGGCGTGCCTAAAGGCGTAGAGCTTACCCATGGCAACCTGGCAAGCAACGTTACTGGTGTCCGTAAGGTCTTTCCCAACTATGAGACCGACATCGTTCGTCCAGGCGACGTGTCGTTGGCGTTTCTTCCGTGGGCTCATTGCTATGGCCAAAACTGTGAACTGCACTCTGCAATTGCCGCTGGTAATCTCCGTTATGCGTCTCGGTAGGCCGTTCGCATCCCTGACTACTTCACATCGACAACAGGGTCTGCAATTGGCATTGCGGAGAGCAATGACAAGATTCTGGAGAACCTTGATGAAGTCAGACCAACGGTTCTTTTCAGCGTTCCCACTCTGTTCAAACGTGTCTACGATGGAGTTATGACAAAAATCGCGTCGGAAACACCTCTGAGAAGGAATCTTTTCGATGCCGCCCTTCAGGCCAGCAGAAAGATTCGTCACGCGAAAACGGAATGCCGGTCCCCAGATATCTTCACCAAGGTTCAGCATGCCATCCTAGACAGGATAGTATTGCAAAAGATTCGAAATCGACTAGGTGGTCGGCTAAGAATGGCATTTGCTGGTGGAGCTGCGACACCGTGTAAGTGACCCATCAAGCCTGTAGGAAGTTTGCCACGTTGACCAGAATGCTGCGCAGGTCATGTCCTCGAGTTCTTCGAAGACATCGGAATTCCAATTTTTGAAGGCTATGGCCTTACTGAGACCTCTCCGATCGTGGTGATCAACTCCAACGAGTATCCAGTTCGCAAGCTCGGTACAGCGGGGATTCCCGTTGCTGACGTCGTTGTGAAGATTGTTCGAAACGGCGTAGAGATGCCCCTCGGAGAAGAAGGAGAAATCTGCGTTTCTGGACCGAACGTCATGCGTGGATACTGGAACAAGCCGGAAGCAAATGCTGAAGTGTTCTTCGAACTGGACGGTGACCTTTTCTTCCGTACTGGTAGGGCAACTGAAGGCTGCTTATCAGCAGCTTGCCTGTTTCTCATTTTGCGTCTTTCTCATTTTGCGTGTTCCACACCTCATAGGGGATATGGGATCTGTTGACGACATGAACAGGTTGACAATCACTGGAAGGCTGAAAGAACAGTACAAGCTGGAAAATGGCAAGTATGTCGTCCCTGGCCCACTTGAGGAGATTCTGTGCACATCTCCTTTCATCCAACAAGCAGTCGTGTGGGGCGACAATCGCCCTTTCAATGTGGCTCTGCTTGTTCCAGAAAGAGCGGTCTTTGACCCCTGGCTAATAAAGAACAAACCTCATCTTGCTGGGGAGGAGTGGGAGAAGATTGTGGCCGAACCCGCCGTGCAGGAGCTTTTCCACGGTGAAGTCGAGATGGTCGTCGCTCGGAACATGCTGAAGAAGTACGAGGTGCCAAAGCGTTGGTACCTCGTGGAAGAATCATTCTCCACGGCAAATGGTTTCCTTACGCCGAAGCTGTCGCTGAAGCGTCACATTATCCTCAAGGTTTATCAGGAGAAGCTGGACGAACTGTACTCGCAGAATGAAGATCAGAATGGCACAGTAGTCCAACCTGGACTGGCGGCATGATCTGTTTTCATTAGCAGAGCCACCAATAGAAAGAAGTTGTAGCCTTCTCGGAAGAAACGCCCCTGAATCTTAGTTTATTTTTCTTCTTCTTCTTGTTCTTTGTCTTCATCTTCTTCTGTGGATGACCATGTGCGTCTTTTGTGGTGTGAAAGTCCGTAGACCGCAAGAGCACGATCTGAAAAGTGACCAACGAGCGGGTCATGCTTCGAAGTTGGATGCCTTACTTGAGCTCATACTACAGCCTCCATTCTGCGATGGGGTCACAGCTGCGCTTTCGCAGGCTACCACCGCCTTGTAGAACGCGTTCTTGTTGGCTACGCAAGATACACCTTGGCCTCCATTCGAAGATCGAATCGCCTCTGCAGGCAGTCGTCAATCAGCTTTGCGATACAATCCTGGAGGATGTTCCCTGCGACGCACTGCATCTCTGGACATCGGAAAGCCTTCAAGCGGAGTTCTCGTCTTTGGTGCTCGTCCGTAGCTGCCAACTCGTGGACGACCCCCCTACGGCGCCGTCCTCGTGGATCTTCTTTTGCGGCGGCCAGAACTCGAGAAGCTTCCTGCAGCACCTTCTCCTTTGTGTTCTTCCTCGTCCTTTCTTTCATTTGGCGCTGTTTATTCTGAATAATGCGTGCTGCTCGAATTCTGGCGGCGAAGTTAAACTCATGGTCTTCATTCATCATCGTTGGGCGCCACAAGACTGTGAATGATCTTTCACGCCGTTGATAGTCTTCAAGGCTTTCTAAGATCTCGTTTTGTACCGCCGGACTCAGTTTTTCGGCCAGGCCTTCCATGGTCTCGAAGATTATGCTCGATTTGAGGGCCCGGAAGATTTGCTTCAGCGTCGGTGACATTCTTGGAAACGAGATTTTCTGGAGCGTAGCGTGGAACGCCGTGATGCTGCGCTCGGGATCTCCGTCTTGCATTTCCGAAATCTGCCTTAAGCGGTTGAAGAAGTATGCTTGTGGATACATCTCACGGAAGGTTGGTGTCGTGGACTGTTCCGGCAAGGCGATGATTTCACGCTGAGCATCCTCGGTCTGGTACAGTATCTCACTTGCTGCTTCGGAAACAATTGCTTTGGCATGCCCGACGGCATCGTGCGGCATCGCCGCGGGGTTGCTGTGGAAGAAAGGTCTTTTCCGACAAGCGTATGGAGTTCGGACATCTCCCTTTGACCCAGGAAATGGAAGACTCCATCTTAGACTGGTACTCTGCTTCTGGAGCCCGCTGACCTGAATACCCGTTCCAAAAAAGCGCGGGACGGAGAGCCGCTGGCGTATGACGCCATCTTCTCCAAAGCGCTCTGCGTACTCTTTCTCATTGAGGACTGCTCCTTCAACAACCAGATAGAGAACATGGGGGCGCACTGCAGGCGGATCTGCGCCTGGGGGACGCTCCGAAGTGCCACTTTCTCGCGAAAGCCCATCCATGGCGGCGGTCCTACTTGCAGACGTGGAAGTCCGGCTCAAGTCTCCGGTTCCCTCACCGCACATAGCAGGAAGGCGCCCACTGGTTCCTTCAAGCGCGCGCGATCTCGCCGCGGTCCCGCGAATGACAATGGAAGAACGCTCCGACTGTCGCTGGAGGCCATTTGCGTGGCCCCGACTAGACAGCCGAGACATCATTCTAGACTTGATACGAGGCTTAACGAAGACTTCGTCGGTGCCATCGTTGGTGATGAGGCACCGCAACTGACGTGCAAAGAAGCAGGGCCCGCAATGTGCCCGGACTGTAATCTTAATCAGCGCTTCGGCGCCGGCTTTCAAGGTCCCTCGAACGGGTGCGCACAAGATGTATGGCGTCCCGGGTAAATGTCCGTCGCCAGGGACTGCATCGTTGGTATCATTTGCATCGTTTGTATCATTTGCATCGTTTGCATCTTTGGTATCTTTTGCATCCTTTGCATCTTCGGCATCTTTGGCATTGTTCGTATCGTTTACTTGGTCGGGATCGTCTTCAACCAGGCCTTGCTTAAGGACCTGTAGGTGCGACTTTTCGAAGTCGGCGTCATCTCTTGCGCACAGCTTCGAGTCATCGTTTTGGAACTCGAAGAGAACTCTCGACGAACTGAAGTTCTTCATCGTCACGATCACTGTGCGCGACGTTTCAGCGCACAAAGACCTCACGTGTAGTCGTTCCCGGCTAAAGATAACGCACTGGCCATGAACCTGGAGCGTCTGCTTCTCTGGCGCGCAGTAGTTGCTGGGGGGTTTCGTGCTGCACGGAAGAGTCGATCCATTTCGCTTCCGCCTTGGGTCGAAACCCTCGCACAGAATGTCGAACTGCAGAACCTGCGACTTAGTATCCGCATTCGCTGTGTATCGTAGGGCAACCGGGAATCGAAGGGGGCCAAGCTCCAAAGGCCAGTAGCGACAACGTAGCTGCAGTTCGCTCCGGGGAGGGATCACTCCGCTTGGGTTCTCCACGGACATCATGCAGAGGTTGAAGTTCTGCGAAGAGAACTTCTCGAAGGACTCCATGTCCACGCTGTAGGACACGTTCAGAAGCCCCGGATTGAGTATGCCGACGACCTGTAGCGGTGCGAGATGCGAAGGTGTTCCCAGCGCGACTGGCGCAAACTTGATTTCACTTGGATTGGGAACCTTTGGCGCCAGTCCATCGCAGTCGGAAAGGGGCGGCACAGCCTCGCCGGCTTTCAGCATCCCGATCGGGTTGGTTCGATTCGTGTCCGGGAAAGTGTCGGGCAAGAGTACAGCATCTGTGTTCCGCAGCGTGCAGCCCTTCAAGTGCAGGTAGAACTGCTTTCCATGTCTGATTTTCACAAGGACCGGGAGGTCGTGCACGCCGTCGTAGTCGCGGGACTCGTATGAGTAGCTAAGTCGTAGAGTCACGGCCTCCCCAGGTTCGAGAACTCCCGCTTTCGGGCTGACTCCAAAACACCTTATATCTTGGATGATTCGTGTCACGCGCACCTGCGTCTCTGTGGGATCGCCTTCATCTGCCCAGTCCTCGACCTCGACGTCTTTCTCGTTGGGGAAGTGCACCCGGAAATTTGCTGGTAGGAAGCCGGTGTTGACGACGTCCAGGAGCAGTACCTCCTCGGCGCTACCAAGCGCTGCCGGAGTGAAACGCACGTCGAAGCTATTCAGCCTCGTGAGATCAGGACTGGACGCCATGTTCAAGCGAACTTCTTCAGGCGTCAATGGCTGGAAGAGGAAGGCATTCAGCTTTGCAACGTCAAGGCGCCGCCAAAGCTGCGACGTTGACCTCTCCAAGGGCACTGTGTCGCTGCTTTCAGTGAAGAGCTCCGGGGTCGGCTCGGGATAAGTGGGACACCGTAAATCTCGCACCTCAAATCGAGGAAAAGCAGCGCGTCCCCTCATTCGGCAAACCAGGGGCAAATCGTTGGTCACAGTATTGGCTTCCCAATCGTGAGACTGATGTCGCTGAAGGCGTCCGCGGAGGAAGTCTTCATCCGCTGATGCCCAGGCCTCCGGAGTCTTTCTGTGCGGCGAACACAGAACCGAAGCTTTGGCAATGGACTGGCGTGCTCGCTCTACTACCCTGACCTCCTCCTGCTGAGCGTTCTCATCGGAAGGCTGCACGGCATTCCCGGCCGCCGGTAGCTTTTTCGAAACGCGCGCAATCATGCTCACCTCGAACTGACCATCGAGCATGGAGCTAAAGGCGATCTTGAGGGCCGTTCGGGTTCGCGCCAGGAGACGTCCCACTGGCAGATCCACCGAGATTGGCGACTGCCCATCGTCGTCGCTTTCGCTGCCAGGCACCTGCCTGACCACTGTCGCACTGACGCCAGTAACTTCTGCGTAGCTGCCCGGACATGCATTCAAGACATAGTACAGACGGTAGAAGATGTCCGCATCGCTACGGTTCACGATATACACACAGCGACTCTCTGTCGTGTTTACAAGCTTCACACCAAAGTCGATACAGTCTGGCTCGAACGTGACGGCACCACCGGCACCGCTCGACGCAACCGTTAGCGTCAAGGTCTGTGACGTGGGCTTCATGGTCCCATCGACAGCACCCAGCGGACCCCAAATGGGTCTTGAAGGCCCGGGCAAGGATGCAGCTGCAATACGAACTGTAGCACGGACAGGAATGGGAGCCTTCGGACCGAAGTGCGCCACGAGGGACGTCTCTTCTCCACCATTGAGGCGAAGAAAGCTTGGGGACACACTCAGAATGTCTGCGTGCTTCTGCGGCACACTCAATTCTACACAAGCTGGTACCCGCGACTCGTTTCTCACTCGCAATGCGCGAGCCGTCGAGAGACCAACGAACGTCGGCGGAATGAAGAAGACGCCGTCGGGGTTCGCGTCCAGGATGCACACTTTCGGGCGATAAGCTGCGCCAGAGCAGCGTAAGTGCAATCTGCTAATGTTGTTCAAAGTGCAGGTGAGTGTCGCGCTGAAAGCTTCCATGTCCGCGTCCATCTCATCAGCTTCACGTGCACAGAAGCGGACCACGACGAGAGCAAAGCTGTTGGAGCGAATTATCCCGCACGGAGGGCGCACATCAAAGCAACCCGCAACCTCACCGAAGCGGAAGAATGCCGGTTGATCTGCGTTGTTCGCGATAGGGATACACTGGTAGAGGGCGTCGCCGAAGTGCGCCGCGGGGAACACAAGCTCGTGCCTCAAAGCCACGTCAGCAAGAAAACCAGTGCCGTCGGAAAACGAAGACGCGACAGCACGCACCCCCATGTGCCATGGAGCACCAAGAGTAGCGTCCTGGCAAAGCCGAAAGTTTCGCTGATTCTTAAAGAAGACTGTCGCTTCCAGGCGCGAGCAATGGTACGCGTTTGGTCGCTGTGGTGCGCAAAACACGATGAACTCAGCTTTCGACTCGGCAGCGATGTCGACTTCGCTTGGATGAATGCTGAATGGCCTCTCCTTTGTGGTCGAGGTCATCTTGCCCGCCCCAATACTTGCCTCCGGAGTGTGCCAACAAGCAGTCACCTTGCCTGCCGTCCGATTGTACACAACCAGGGTCCTCTTCTCCACCGTCCCCGGGAGGACCCAGCCAAAGTTGAGCAGCTCCGTACTTATGGACACACCTGCGCCCACGTGCAACTCGGCTCCACATTGGCCAGCAGTCATGCCGCCGTTAAAGGACTCGAAGTAACTGTCACCAGCAGCTGCCTCTTCCAGGGTCATCTCTCCACTTCGCGTAGTAGGGGCATCCTCCAGCTGTCCTAGTCTTTGTGGGAGGGCCGCCGAAGTTGGGGTCGGTCGGCTGCAGTCACTTGCAGCAAACAGATCAGACATGCCCTCGTGGAGGAATCGTTCTTCCAAGGCCTGGGGTCCGAGATTTCCGAGACCGGCGATGATTCGATTGCGGTGGGCGTGCACGTGGGCCGGACGAAGGGGCAGAGGTCTCTGCTCCTTCACTTTCCCGCGCGCCCGGATGAGAGCGCTCCCGATCAGCTGAATCACCTTTGGCGCGTTGCCCTCAATGAGGCAGTAGGCCCTCTGACAGTACTGATACGGCCTCCTCGGTTTGAACGACACGACGACATGGGTCTCGATGCCATCCGCTGGAACCATGCCGCGTAGGCCATCAACCTGAAAAATACCGTTCTGATCCATGTCGAAAGAGAATCTCACAGGTCGACGACTCGTGGTGCGCAAGAAGAGCACCCGTGACGCCACATGGCCCACTTCCACCTCCCCAAAGCTCACAAAGATTGGAGTGAAGCTGCTACTGGCAACCTGTTGATCAGGATTGCCCTTCTGGTAAAGGCTCACCGGCGGCGCACTGGAGTACCCGCGCAGGTGGAGCTCCAGTTCTTGGCCACCAGCAGTCTTGATCCGATAGCGCTCCAACGTGAAGGTGCCAGGAACGCTGCTTCTATAGCTGATCCGCAGTTCAAGGCTTCCTTCTCGCTGTACGACTCCTGAGGAAGGTTCCACTGTAAAGAGGGAACGGGGAACGCTCTCCATGCACTCTACTCTGAACGCAGCAGGGACAATGCTTGAGTTCCTCAGGGTCAGCGATCTCTTCGTCTCCGAAGGCGGTGTTCCCGTTGGAACGCTTCCGAAATCGACGACCCGATCGTCGACCGACAAGTGTGCAAACTTGCCAATGCCCAGCAACTTCACTTGCAGGACTGGCTCTGGGTTGTTTTCTGTGAGGCCTTCCCCCACGAAAACTAGTGCGGTGCTTTCATAGACAGCCGCATCCACTGGGTGGAACATGCTTGTGACCAGGACACGCTCTCCGAGCCCAATGGTGCCCTGAGCTGGCTGCAAGGTGAAGGGCGGCGGAACCTCCCAGCGGAAAGTCGCAGGTACTTGGCCCGTGTTCACAATGTCGAACTCCATCTTAGACGTCTCTTCCGCTGGGCAATAGGCGAAGTCAAGCGTTCGAGGGACTGAGATTTGCAGGCTTCTAATGCTGGCGAGGACCTGCACGCAGAAAGCCGCAGGCTCTTGCTCCTCGCCGCGATCGCGCAGCACACAGATGCCAATGCTATCCAAGTACGGCTCATAGACGATCGGCCGAAAGGTTACCTCGACGTCCACAAGCATCCCGGGACTGAGTGTAACGACTTCAGGATAGGGCATCGAGAAGTACTTGGACGTCGGAAGCTTGTACTTGAGCTTCTTAACCACAGAGCTGACATTGCGGACCCGCAGCTTCTGAACATGCTCTCCACCAGGACTCCACTCTCCGCTTCGGAAGTGGATGCCCGGCCCATACGGTCCGCTCACTTCAATGCCAAAGTGTCGTCCGCTCCATTCCTCGCCGGAATCTTGAGGGTACCTCTCGTCTGCGAAGGCTATGGCGTGCTGCGATGAAGCCATTCGCGTTGATGTTCTCGGGAAAGGGCGGATCTGTCGTGTCTGTCCCTCTTCGTCGCCGCAGCGCCGAAGTGATCGGCAACAGAGCTGCACAAGGCCGAGGCAATTGATAGGGGAGCGGCCAGCAGAGGAAGCTGCAATGGAGAGACCCACGTGTTCCAAGGGCGTGCGTCCCCGTGGGTCTTGACTTCTTGACTTGTTCTTGCCGCGTCGGACGGTTTCAAAACGCGAGTCGGCCGAGGGCAGGTCGAAACATGCCGACAGAGACCAGCATTCCGACTCAGGTTTTCGTCCGATACCTGTAGGGTGCGGTAATAATGAGCATTTCTGTCCAAAATAACGAATACCGGCAACTGCGGTGGTAGATCTGGGCAGCTGACCTTCCCATCGGGACCGCCTTTCTAATGATGTTCGGGAAGGACGGCATTCTTTGAGGGAAGTGTTCGCATGGCGCAGAGATAGGGGCGCGTATTTCGACACCATGCTTAAAGAGCTGAGGATAAAACTTAACTTCTTCCCGCAAAGCGTCCTAAGGTATAAGTCGTGCAGGTTTGGCACAAGGGCAGTTGACGTCATCTGCATGGCCTGTGTCGTCTGCAGCGCACCACTGCAATTGTCACACCTATACTCGGGTCCCAAGATCTCGGCGAGCCGATTTGCCTTGTCCAGTTTGCTTGTATTTGACTTCCAAGACTCACCGCGGACCCGAAGCATCTCTTCAATCCTCGAGGCCGTCAACCTGAAGGCATTTCGATCTACACGGAGCAGGGTTGCAAGATTCTGAGCCTACTGAGAGAACGCCAGCTGCCACAACTCCTCTTTCTTCTGTGCCTTCTTCGTAGCCTTTGCCTCCTGCATCGCCCTTTCGGCCTCCTTCTCAGCAGCTTTTTCTCGCATTCGAGACATGGCTGCATCAGACGTCATTGGGCTCAGATGATCCACCCCGCTTACGCGAAGGGAACGAGATCTACTGCTTGCCACGTGCTGTTCATCACGTACTCTGTCATGGCCAGGACGTCTTGCCAGGCATGCTTGCCGTTCTGGACCAGACAGCGGAGAACTTCTTCTGCGATCTGATTACTCCTCTCCGCTTGGCCGTCTGCCTCGGGGCGGTAGGTCACAGTCATCCTGAGCTTGATGGACAGAGCTTCCGCGAGACTGGTCCACCATTCTGACGTAAAACGAGGGTCGCAGTCACTAACGATCTCCGTCATCAGGCCTCGCTTGGCGATGACGGAGGCGAAGAGCTGGTCGGCGAACTGGGCGCTGGTGACGTGCTGTGTCACTGGCAGCAGGTGGATTGCCTTCGAGAACCTGTCGGTAATCGAGGCAAATCCTGTCGGCGTTTACTCAGTGTTCCCCTCTGGTGACGGCGTGAGCCAAACGAAGTCCACGGCGATGCTCTCCCACGGGCCCTTGCTGGTTGGGTGCGGTACAGACGATGGAGGACCACCTAGACTCTGCGAGGTGGCGGTCGTTCGTAGCGACATATCCGTGTCCGGCGGCGGTGCAGCAGGAGTACGCTCGCCTGGCACGCTTCGCTGACGAGGGCGTCGCTCCTGCGGAAGACTTGCACCCGGCGAGTTTCTCAGTGCCGCCGAAACCGCGGAAGTTGTGTCTCACGAAACCGGGGCTCATCTCTCACCATGTAGCGAAAGCTCCAAGGTATGGGACGCGTGTTGATCTTCCCCTGGAACGCAATCCGCGATGGCTGTCCCGGTCACTGATGTTTGCACGTGAATTCCGTGCACGTAGCTTTCAAACGAGGCGATCCGAAAAGGAGGATCTGTATCGATGCTACCAATTCGGACCATCGGCCTCCGAGATGGACAGTTTCAGTTGAAGAACACGCGACATTTGCTGATCTTACCGTCTTCCATTCTGTCGGAGCCTACTGCTCCACACCCTCGCTACGCTCCTTGTTGGCGCACGGTGGGTGTACGACCGCGACGATCCCGCGACTCCACGCAATCGGGGGGCGGCGAGCAGGCTGCGGACGAGACATCCGCAGCCTTCCGCCGACGCGCGACACGCGCGACACGTCGGGGCATGAACCCACCCTGGGAACGTTACAAAGTTCCTTATGTCCTGACCGTTGCTCTCATGTGACCGACGGAAGTAAATGAAAACACCCTTTCCCGTGTAGAAGAGGTCTATGGATTACTGTACATTTGTTGACTCTGCTTGACTTGTGAGAGCTCCAGTGCCTGCAGGACCTCCGCTATCTCCGCGTCAAT
>JAAMXY010000137.1:0-18917 GCA_019677205.1 Pinguiococcus pyrenoidosus | reverse complement strand
CTACACAAGGGGGGTGTGAGCGTCTCCGCCCTCGCAAGATGTTGCTCTGCTCCCTCTCCGGCGTACCAATTCTTCTGAGAAAGATCGAAGGCGCTTCGCAATCCGACTTGGATGAAGTGGAGCATGTGCGTCATGTTGATATCGATCGTCCCGCCGGTGACGTCAAGTAGCGTCCGGCTGAGAGTGACCAACTCCTCCTTGAGGCAAAGAACAGTAGTGGGCTCGCAGCCGCTGGGGAGATGGTGCGCAGGTGAGCACCTCTCCAGAACCATCCATGCGCCAGCCACAAACCTTTCTCCGCCGTATCCAAGCTGATTCGCGCGGTCAAGCTGCGTCTTCACCACATCAATGAGATCCCGCTGTACGGTCATCCACAGGTCTCCGTAGGCCTGCTTCGCGGGCAACCCATCCAGCTGATCGGACTCCTGCAGAAGCTTCGTCTCGATGGTGAAGAAGCCGACGAGGCCGGCCAGGGTGTCCGGAAGACTTCTGGAGAAGTCCTCGAAGGTCATGGTTGCCAAGTCCACGGTGTGCATCGCCCGAAGCTCGCCTGAGCACGTTCAGTTTAAGCGGTGAACGGAGCTACCGGTAATTGAGAAGCCTTGGCTGCTACCTTGGGGCAGGCGATTCTTCGTGTAGTACTGCTGGAACCCCGAGAGCTCCCCGAAGTGCGCATGAATGAGCAGCGCAATATGTACGCTGTGCAGCTCATCCTCCAGGGAATCGAGAAGCTCGCTGTTGTGGGAACCGCCGGAAATGCCGCCGACGACTTGCCGCACGCCTTTGCCTCCTTCGGCATTGCCGGCAAGAAAGATACTAGGGACGCACTTCGGCAGCCATCCCAGATCACCCCATTTCTCAAATCCAAGGGCTTCGGCGAGCTAGACAGGAAATCGGCCGTGAGCCAAAAGCGCCTTCCGATGCCAAGACGAGTCAGACAGGACGCGCACCTTCAGCAACCCGTGCATTACTGGGACGTTGCGGTAAGATCCGAACGCTTCACCGTCCTCGAAACCATGGGACCCTTTCCGCACTGAGGAGGCGCAGGCAACGTCGACCTCGAAACCACGGCTGAAGAGGAGGTGCCGGGCCATCCGCTCACAAGCCGCTCTCCCGATCGGGACGCTGAGGTCGCGGATTCTTAGCAGCCAGTGATTCAGTTCCGCCATTCCTTTCTTTACGATTCTTGTCCGCAACTTGGTGATGTATTCGTCAACCTTTCGGACGAAGGCGTTGTGCTGAATGGCTTGGACGTAGGAGCCTTCTACACCGGCTGGGTCGTACAAGTCGTCAGCAGCAAGCAGACCTCCTCGCCCGCCCATGCGATCATCAAGCCCGCGTCCCTTCATCACGAGCGTCGAGTTCAGCTTCAATCGAAAGGCTGAGCAGCTGTGGAAACACTCCTTACCCCGCCCTGAGTGAGCCTGTAGGACATCTGATGCCGGCCGTGCAGCATCTTCTCGACGCGATCAAGGGTGCTCAGAGCCGAGTAGTACCTCCCGGACGTAATCGTGCTTTCAATGCGCTCTACCAAGCCCAGGACAACGAGGCAATCGTCCATGCCCAGCACAGCCGCAGCCGTGTGCCGTTGGGCTATCTGGAGGATGGACAAGTCGTCCGCTTTTCCTCTTGCCCTGCGCCCGGCGCCGTTTATCGCTTGACCCAGCCTTTCTGAGCCAGCGAGCAGACTGCCCGCCTCGCCTGCAATGCTCACGAGCTGATCTACGCTCTGAAGAAACTCCTCCTGGTGCCGCTTGCAGTTCCTCTGGACTTCTTCTCGCTTGCGCTCTTCGGTCATAAGCATATACCTGGGCAGGTCGTCATTCCAGCCCCGTTCCAATGCCGTCCGAAGGCAGACAGGAACCTAGCGACAAACGACGTCCAGCTCAGCTCGGCTCGACTTGCGTCGAGCCAACACGATGCCCCCGCGTAGGCGTACCTGGTCTGCACTCCCGCTGGCAAGGTCCTGAAGAAGTGCCTTGATCGCCTCTACCTTGCGACGGTCAAGCTCCATCGACCTCTGCAAAAGCCTGGTTACACCAAGAAGTCAGAGCAGAGGAAGCGGGGCCGGATTCTCTCGCGGTGATCGGTGCCCTGTCTCCCTCGAGCTTGAGAGGGCAAGGAGCAGCAGCAGATCTTCAGGGAACGAGCGCCCTTGACACGTCGCCCCGGCGACTGTCGGCTGTCGGAGTACTGCACGACCGACAAGGGAGGCACTTGGCGCTGCTCGAGAACAATGCCGACAAGACAATCCGTAACCTCGACCTGAACACCGCGCAGTGTCGCCCGAGCGGCAAAGCCCTGCTGGCGTACACGGCATCAGTCTTCTTTCAGCAACGCGAGGTTGGGAATGCGGGTCTGGTGGAAATGCGACTCCAGTCGGAAAGCGAGTCCAGGGCGAAAGCCACAGCCTCGAATCAGATCAGTTTGCTTCTCGCAGCTTCGGCTGGGTGGAAGCTGTCCGAGTTCCCGCTCGCTGCCCATCACCAGCTCTACAACGAACTCCTCTCGGGGATCCCGTGATCATGGAAAGAGAAAGCGGCTGTGATACCTGTACAGGCCCAGCCACTCTGCGGACAGCGATCAGGATGTCGCCTGTGCTCGGTCCAGGACTGGACGGACCGGAAATCAGAGAGGCGGACCACGGGGAGCTCTAGCTTGTGGCACACAGCGTGATCGGGAGATCCAAATTTCCCCGAAAGCGGGATCCAGAGGAAGCGATTCTCTATCATAGCAATAACTTTTATTCAAAATAAACCGCCTTGGACGCGCTTCCTAGGATTCCCATCATGCGTTGCACGAGATCTATATCATCATAATCTCACCCATTCTCATATTGACATGAATTTCGAAATTGAATAAAATCGGGGGCGAAGGCCAGAAGGCCAGCGTCTTCTTCTTATTCCCATCGTTCTGGGACTCCAGAATTCGGAAGGACCCAGAAATGAATTCCAGCAGACCGCCGCCGCCTCCCGATGCAGAGAGCCGCTGCTCGTCACGCGCTTGCCACGCACACCTGCAAACGAGTCACCTTCGAGAAGGATGGATATCGATCTCCTCGAGCGTCGGTTTGATGTGCTTCGTCGAAAGCTGAGGTGTGCGTCAAAGGCTCTCGAAGCAGTCCCTTCGGGCTTCCCAGGGGACCAGAAGGACGCTGACGCAGATCGAGTTCGGCGCCGTGGCGATGCTGCGTTACTCTTGTCCGTTTCCGAAGAGGCCGGAAAGGATTTTGAGCAGCTTCAGGCGCTCGAAAAGGGGTGGAGCTTGCTCAGGAGCATCTGGATGGACAAGGTGGTCGAGCTTGTTGCGATACACGAGCGCGCATCGCACATTACGGAGACACTGGCCCCCGAGAGAAGGCACGGAGACAAGAAAGAGCCGATCCGTGTGCCGAGGTTCCTCTTGGGGATGGAAGACCTCTTAGCGCTTCGTTGCGCGGCGGAGTTCATGGTTTCGTGGGGCGTCCTTCCCCGGCTTGACCAGCAAGTGTGCATCGACTTTGGAGACCAGCTCCACTGTCGGGCGTCCAAGCACATCAAGATTCCCCCGCGACTTTTCCGTCTTGACGTGTTTGCGGATCCAGGGGATGTTGGGACGCCGGAAGAACACTCCCTGCGTATCTCGCGGCTCGCAGCGGCACACAACGCGCTGCAGAAGCTTTGCCTTGACGGCGATCGGAACCGAGTCCTGCTCCCTAATTTCTACGGCGTGCTGTTTGTAGCCCTGCGGCAGCTCGTTGAATTGCAGCCTGAGAACCGTGAGTGCTATCTGGAGAAGCTCCGGTCGCTCCGCGCAGGGACTCCGATGGCGGTGCAGCTGGGCGCTCTGGCGTCGCTGCGCATCAGCAGACGCGCCCCGGGCGATAGCAGCAGACGCGGGCTCGGTCTCCGTGTCTCGCATGCTCAAGAGGGGCAGAACTCAATGTGGCTCCGAAGAGCCGTGGCCGGAGAAATTGCGTACATGCCGATGCGGAAAGGCGGGGTCGCGGCTACCCTCTCGTCGACGCTCAGTCGCAGCAGCGAGAAAGGCGTCTCGATAGCAACTGCACTTGCGCAGCCGCCACCGAGGGTCTCATGGTACGAGTACTGCCGGGCAATCGGGCCACAAGTTCTTGCCCTTCTCCAGTTGGACACCGGGGCGCCTCCAGGCGGCTCCCGTTCTGCTGCAGCGAGTGCGAACGGCAAGAAGCAGCTGCGATTCTTGGCTGCTTGGCTCGTGAATGCCATCGCGAGCAAGGTGATCCATGCCTCGGGTAATGGTGCCCCACCTGCGCTCTCCGGACGAGACATCTTGCTTGGCATGTTTGCATCTGTCTTCGGCCCTTTCGAACAGATAGCCCATTGGCATTGCAGTCGCCACGCCGAACCCCCGATGCGCGTCGGGGCAGCGAGCCGTGCATGCAGCGGGAAGGCAAATCGACGCGCTCGTTGCTGCGATGAAAGGGCAGAGCAGCCTACAAGCATCGGTGAGAGGGACCTGAAGCCCGGTCTAGACGTGCTGAACGGTTTGCTGCATTCTGGCTGTCTCCCGAATGATCCAGTTCTCTCTGTCCTGTGCTCCTTGGGCGTGCCGGCGGCCCTATCGGCCACCTTCCTTCTGCTTCGTTGCAAGCAAGGCGTTGCTGAGGAGGACACTGGATGTCCTGCACTGGAAGTTGAGCCCGACAGAAGGTCTCTACGGGGGAGCAGCCAGATGGTAGCGACGCGGTGCCTTGCCCTCCTCAAGGCGCTATGCCTAGCTGACGACAGTGGAGGGCTCGGAAGCAATGACGAAGGGACTCTTCCAGGAGAAGGGGAAGCGGAGGGAGTCAGCACAGTAACCGATCGAGTGATTGAGGCTTGCTTGCGGGACGTGCACAGTAGACTTGAGGTTCGGAACCATGTTGAGCGCGGCTTTTCCATCTATCCAAAGCCGGCCGCTGATAGCGCTTCAGAAACATCCGATGCCAGCGTGCTCGAGGACAATGCAAGAGGGCTCTGCGAGTTTCTGCTAGCTTGCACTGACGATGATTGGCAGCGGCCTTCAATGACGCCTGTCTCGAGTGAGAAAGATGGACGCCCCAGCGGAGTCCCCGGACGTGTTTACGCTCGGCTGCTGCAACAGTTTTTGGAAGGTCCGAACGACGCGGGCCTTGGCTTCCTAACGCAATACGTGATGGACTCCATTCCTGATGTAGTTCTCGGGAGCATAGCTGCCAACAGCCGCCAAGCTGTTGAAATTGTCAGACAGCTCATCTCAGCGGCAAACAAGAGCTTCGACCGCGGAGCTGCGGAATCCGTTGTTCCGGCGGAGAATCCAATTGGAGACAGTGCCCTCGAAACGGTCCTCCAGATAGTACAAGTAATGATGGAAGCAGAAGCAAACCTGTCCAGGGACGGAAACGCAACTGATGATCGGTGCGTCGTCGCCAAGGAGGATCTGCAAGACTTGGCGACTCCGCTGATGACGCTTGCCCAAACAACGAGAAGCTCGCGAGTATACGCTCTGGCGGTCGAGCTGCGTGTTGCCCTCGCTCGAGCAGACACGCCTCTTCCAAGCCGATCGGACGATGGATTCGGATTTAGTCATCAAGCGATCGAGGCTGACCTCTGCTCTGCGCTGCCTTACCTTCGGGCGAGGGGCTGCATTCGCATCAGCAATATTTTTGAACGAAGGCTGGAAGCTCGCGAACGTGACGATCGATTGGGGCCCCGCAAGGACAGCAGCGGCCTTTGCCTATCTGCAGAAGAAGCAGGTGTTCATCAGCAGTTCGCAGAAAGGCTGCTGAAGATGTTGACAGACGAGGAGTCGTACGTCTTCCTTGCCGCAGTTCGCGGCTTGACTGCGGCTGCGGACGTGCGCCCTTCCACGACTCTAGACATGCTGGTGCGCCAGTATCTAGCAAGGTTTCGCAAAGCAGCGTTCGAATGCAAAGCAGGAGCTGCCGCTGAACGAATTCAGGCTCCGGTGCTTCAAGATAATCGTGGCGACGGGAGAAGCATCTCGTGCCTGTCTCCCAACATTCGGATACGAGTTGGACAGGCCCTCGTGCACGCCTTGAGGCGCAGGGGTGCTGCCGCAGCGCAGCATGCGGCCCTTCTCTTCAGAACGTTTATCCGAGGAGCGCAGGAGAGGTTCGATCCCGCAGAGACCAGTAGGATCTGGGGATTGCCGGCATCTTCAGCTCTCCCCGCGGATGCAAGGCAGCAATGGGCATGCTTTCGAGCTTCCAACATGTCCTGTTTGGCTGAGCTTCTGCGGCTGAGCCTTGATGGCATGCTCCATAGCATCGTCGTTGAAGATGCATTGCCGATGATCTTGGATCTTTGCTGCGGTATACTGAGTATGGAGATTGCGGACGGAGGGGCGCCTCGAGGAGATGATTTCACAGAGCATCGGAAGGCTGCGCGGCGATGCCGAAGAGACGACGACGGGATTCTGTCCACCGCGACCGTTTGCGTGTTGGAGATGGTCGCGGAAGTGCTTCTCCACCGTGGCGCATCAGCCTCCGAGACCGCCTTCTCCGGCGTTCAACGGCAGACAGCAGCAATCGCACAAAGTGGCCTGTCAGTGTCGCGTGCAGCCAGAGGAAGACGAGATGCAGTTGGACGAAGGCTGCGATCCGCTGAAGCTGCCTTGCGTCAGACCGTGGACTGTTTGCCTGATGAGAGTTTCTGTAGTCAGCTGATGCCGGGCACGTGTCAGACACGGCGAAGGGCGTTGCAGCTTTTGGAGCGATTGCCGCATCTGCTCTCTCAGATTGAAGTATTCAAGATGTGAAACAAATTAGTCTCTACAGAACTCTGCACAGTCACCTTCTTATCGAGACGCTCGACTTGGAGTGGGACGCTCGACTTGGAGTGGGATGCTCGACTTGGAGTGGGATGCTCGACTTGGAATGGAACGCTTGCAGCATTGTGTGCGGCCGCTGCTGATCCTGAAGGAAGCATGGACGGAGGCATCTGCGCGTTTCGCGCTGTCCTTGATCAGCATGGCTCCTTGTGGAAGTCCTGGTCATCGATGCGAAGAAGCGCAAGATGCTTCTCGCTAACTGCTGCAAAGCTCCCGGGAACACTGAGCGTGAGTTGCACGTACTCAGGATAGTGCTCTCGACACGCGTTGTCCACTACTCTGACGGAGAAGGCTGCGGTCGTGTCGCCCTCCGCAAAGGTGATCTTCGCATTCGTCCGCTCGTAGTCTCCGCATGAATTCGATCTGGCTGCAATTGCCAGCAGCATGCAGTCCTCGAAGGCCTCCGTACCAACCCCCGCAGCTGTCAAGTCGCTCGTGGCGACTTCGACAGTGATGGATTCGTAAGCGACGGCATCTGCGCGAGTGAGGAGGATGGTGGCCTCGGAAGCATCCTCGAGGACACGGAATTCTTTCTGAAGAAATCCAACAGATGCGATTCTCGTGTCGAAGACATAGACGCCACCAACATCCTCAGCGGACACCATCGCACCTCCCTTCGCGCCGTCTCGCTTTGGCGATCCAGCGACGAGATGACCGCCACCTGCTGCGACGGAGGAGCCGAAGAAGTCGCGTGTGTGCAAGTCCGGTGGGATCAGCTTCACGGACTCGTGTGCGTGCCCCTCCGAGGGAGCGAGTAGCTCACCGTCTGCGCGGAAGCTTTCATCGGTCCTTGCAAAAAGGTACACTGCCCCACCCTCCTGGGTGGCTTCCTCCAGGGCGCGGCGCTCCAGATCAGTCCGATTTGTGCTTTCTACGTAGTCGATCAGGCGATTCCCGGCGCCAAGCGACGCCACCGATCCTGTTGCGTGCAGTGTGTACGCCAGCGCTGAAGATGCGGGAAGCCGGCGGGGTCGTTGCCGAGAGGACACGTGCGAGGCAGGCAAGAGCAGGTCCTTGTAAAGCCCAAGCATCGGTGCTGCAGGGGCGCCGACGATCGCATAGCCCCTGGACTCGTCGAAAGCAACGCTCGCTCCAAAACGCATATCAGGGCGTCTGTCACTCGGAAGCAGCTTGGCGTGCTGGCTCCATTGACACGCTTGCTGCCGCGTGTCAGCGCAAGGTGCTTGACCTCCACTGACTTGCCTCAGAAAGATGTACGCCGCCCCTGACCTGATGGCGCGTTCAGCCGTGCTCGGATCCCTCGGAGTCTGTTGCCAGTCGAGTTCGTGCGCGGTGAAGCCCTCGGCGTCGGCGTTCCAGGAGAAGCGGAAATCGTCGGCGCTGACATGACCCCAGATTGCCGTTGATATGTCTACGATCCGAATCTGAGCAGCTCGGCCGACGTACTCGGCTGTTTCAAACTCTCGCGCCTCAAGCCGTTCTCTGCATGAACCCGTCGACCGTGCCACGGCGAAGCCGTCAACGAGGAGTTCGACATACTCCGTCAGGTGATCACAACCACCGCCAATCCGAAACCATATGCGGGGTCCGAGAATCAGAAATGGCTGTGACGTTAAGGTGCCAACAGGACGATCCCCTGCCGCCCCTCCCGCGAGAAACCTAGGATCTGGATTTCGTGCGTCTTCGCGCCCGTTCCCAGGACGGCGCTCGAAGCTACTGACGTAGTAAAGCCCCTGGGGCTGCGACTGTTGTGGGCGCAGATGCTCACTGGAGTATCCGGAAGTTCCTGCAGGCGGGCGGTGGCGAGAGTTGTCCCCAAAAGTGGGCTGCAGTTCGAAGGCATTGCCGGTTGCCGTCCAACCTCGCAGATCGCCCGTTTCGAAGTCCCAGGTCACCGAGGGACCGCCGTGGGAGGCGGGTGCTCCCACCAGCACTTGATCGCCTCTGACTTCGACGCTTGCGCCGAACTGCTCTCCATGCGTCGCGGAAGAGGCCTGCAGGATGCCCTCTTCGAACAAAGGCTGCGCAGCGGACTCGGCCACGATCTCAACTTGGCGAGCCGGCCAAGCCGTGTATGCCGAAGAGAACGCGTCACAGATCGAGCAGCCAAAGCCGCTCCACTGCGGCTTGACAGCCGGGGCGTCCCCATACTGCGAAACGAATGATATTCGCCAGCGAGTCTCTGTTCCAGAATCCCCAATCCAAGTGTCCTTCCGCACGCTGACCAGATCTACGTTTCCGAGGCTCTCTAGAGCGGCTTTCAGATTCGCTCCTGAAGCATCAAAGGAGATGGTGGAGCTCAGCGCATCCACACCTCGGAAACCTACGATCAGCCGGAACTCTCCGGAAGTCTGAGGTGCATCACCTCTCAAAGCAATCTCCACTACCGGCGGCGCGCTGTAGAAAACAAAAACCTTGCCTCTTCCGACGCCAACGCTGGGAACTCCGGATGTGTCATACTTCTCTGCCACCCCGGGGTTGCCACGATTGTCGTAGTCCGCATACAATGCAGAGACCACCATTGTCCTCTCCGAGACGGAAACGCAGCTGCCGAAGGACTGCGGGTGCACGTCAGCAACGCCCGCCACCACATCGAGGTCATATTCGCTGCTTCGTACGAGAGCACCCTCGCCCCACGTATACGCTCCAGAGCTGTCCACGCTGCGTTGGAAGACCACAACGGCCTCCTCCCCTGGTGCACCGATGGCTAGAAGTTCCCAGTGCATCGCCAGAGCTCCGGCTGCGCCGAAAAGGCAGTTCAGGTGGCCAACGCAGGCGGGATGGCTCAAGGCGGCGCCTTGCGAAAATACCCGGCCATTCACATCGTAGTGAAAGACGTACGCCGTTGCAACGCCCGGCGCGCTCGCCACAACTGTTACGTGCTCTCTTGGATTCTTGTCCACGGCAAGGCCTGATCCGAACCTGGCTCCGCTCGATAGGGGCGGATCACAGGCGGCGCCAAGGGTGGACACAAGCTCCCAGACCCCCATGGTCTGTCTGTACGCAAATACCTCCCCCGCACTTGTTGAGCTGTTCGCATTGCGCCATTCGGCACCGACCAACAGAAGATTTGCTTCGAAGTTGAGCTCCACTTGTGTACCATACTGGTCAAATGGACCCAGTTCGTCGGCTCCTAGGACGTCGAAGTACGTCGCCGTTCCCTCGCCGCCATCGACGCCGTCAACAAGCTCTATCCAAGTGACAAGGTGTCCAAGTGCAGACGGAAAGACCCCACGATCGCCAAGATAGAGAGCGACCTCTTCGTCAGGTCTCTCAACGATGTGATCTGCAACGGTCGTGAGAACAACACCTTTCGTGACTTCTTCTTCCATGAACACCAGTGTCGCGTCCACGGCGACGTAGTCGGATAGAGCCCTGTAATCGTATCCGCCGTGGGGCCAGTTGGACGCCTCTGAGGCGGTGGCCTGGGGGCTCGCAAAGGCAGTCCCAGAGAAGAGCAGCTCAATCGGATCGGTCCCGTTGTCAAGCTCGTCGGTCTCGATGCCGAAGAGCGCTGCAGCGTAGCTCTGCTCTCTTTCTGGGGCGTTCGCGTCCAAACTCCGCACCCTCACTACGTCCGCCCTTCCCTGCGCAGGCGTTTCCATCTTCAAGACGTCGAGGGTGACGGCAGCTCCCTCAGGCACTTGCTGACGCCGTGCCACAAATGAGAATCTTTGGAAGCAAAGGTCATACACCGTGACTGCGCCAGAATTCACACCAGACACGAATTCGTCTCGATTCGGGGCTCCGACGATCGCGTAGCTGGAGCTCAGTGCAACAGCATAGCCGGCCAGGTCGGCAGCCTGGAATTGCTCTGGCTGTAAGAAGGCTTGCTCGATCCAGCGATCCGTGACCGAGTCCCTCGAAAAGAGATGTACAGTGCTCCTGTGCGCCGTAGGGTTCCCGACTAGCACGCTTGTGCCGACAAGCGGAGCCGCCCCAGTCAAGCCTCCCACGTACGCCTCAAGCTCGGCAGCGATGGCTTCTCCGTGAAAGGTCACTGTCCAAAGGAATCCTCCGCTCCGGGGGTCCTCCTCGGATCGGCGAACGTCGACTCTTTTCGCGTGCAGCACGTTCTCCAGGGCGTCCTTCATGTCCAGCGCAGTGGCGTCGTGCTCGACTCGAGCGCGCCGATTCCTGTACTCGAGCTCAAAGTAGGAACCAAGCATACAGTGGCGGCAGTCTGTGTAGATGGTCTGTACGGACTTCCTAGGCAAAAGAGGGCCATTGAAGTCTGAAAACGCGGACACCAGGAGGGTTCTCCCGGACACGGCGACTTCCGCACCAAAGTGGTCCCCGACGCGAACGTTTGTTGCCGTGAGTTCCTCTTCTAGTTCGAAGCTCAGACTCGCGTCTGAGGCGCGGTAGCTAAACACCGCTCCGATATCAGGACCGAGGGATTGTGGCGAGGTCTCCGACAGATAGAAGCTTGCCCCGTGCTGACTGCAAGCACTCACAATCAACGAACTGGTCCCTGCATCGATTGCGACGGCGCAACCGAAGCGAGCGCCCTGCGTCGGCGTGGGGGGCAGAAAGTACTGAGTTGCACTTGCGGAAAAGCCATTAAAGTTGAAAAGGAAGACTGCGCCGGTCGAGTTGCCAAATCCTGGACTCCCAACGGCTACGAGGCCCTCGGAGGCATCAACCTTCGTGCCAAAGCAGTCGAGCGCCGCAGGAGGTACGAAGGCCGAAGAGTCTAGCAGGTCGACGAAAGCGTACCGTCCTTCTATAGCCTGGAACTTGTACAGGTATGCTTGCCCACGGAGCGACAAGGCTCCAGGCGCACCTACCACCAGCAGCGACCCGTCGCCGTTTAGAGCGATGCTAGCTCCGAATCGGGTGGCCTCCGTTTCTGCTCGCAATAGGGAAGGGCTTGTAAGGGCGGAGGTCCCGGGAGAAGCGACCTAGCGCTTACCTTGCGGCGCTGCTGGCGCCAGCTTCTGTCTTTCTGTGAAGAAGGTGCCGTTCTCCGAATCAAAGACGTAGACCGCACCCCTTCTGGAGGCCGTGATGGCTCGGCGGCCCTTGACGCGCTCGACGATGTGAAGATCGGCACTGTCTTCGACTCCCGCAAGGCTGAGACTCCCTTTGTAAAGGTGAAGGAGCTCAGGATCTCCCTCGAAGCTTCGGAAGGTCACGTCTGCTGACCGATTCCCCGAGCAAAGCCCCCCTCCACCCCAATCCGTCACGGCCAAGTCCGTGAGAGGATGGAGGCCCTCGATGCGACCCCATTCCCCTTCCAGAAGCTTCTCAAGGGTACCTCTGTCCACGTCGAATGGCACCGTCACGCGGAAGCCTCGAAACCCGACCTGCGACGCATCGAAGCCGCATGATCAACATTCCGTGGGGCCAGCACAAACAAGAGGGATCCCAAAGGCCTCTCTCACCTGAAAGCTCCCCTCGTCCGCGTTGCACGTCAAGGTCTGGATCTCTTGGACTGACCTCTCTTCGGCACTGGGAGCGCCGATGGCCACGGCAGTCGCATCACCTCGCTGAGCGATTGCTACCGAAAACCCGAAGCGATCTTCCTTCTCCGAGTCGGATCCCCGCAGAGTCTGCCAGCTGCGCCATTGTTCGTCTGTTCGTTTCAGAATGTACGCAGCTCCGGTATTCCTGCCGCTGTCGCCACCAACTCGCGGCACGTGGGGATATGAGTTCCTATCCGTTCCGCTTCCGCCCACAACAGCTATGCTCGCCTGTGTGCCTGTCAGGAAGCTAACAACTTCCATCCGCTCAAGATTCTCCGTGACTGAAGGCTGCCACCCGAAGCGCGTCAGGACGTTGACACTCTTAAATGTAACTGCCCACGTGGAACCGCCAGCAGCGGAGGAGTCCACCAGCGCCACTTCAACGTCATTGATGGAATGGAGCGTCTCCAGCGCTCTCTCCATCTCGTGGGCGCTGGCATCGTATGCCAGGCGCGAGGTGAGACCCGCATCTCGAAAACCAAGCTGAAAAGTGCCTCGAAGCGGTCCTCCTCCGTCTCTGTCGGTGCGAATGCCAATGCTGGTGTTGGCGCACCCCGGCAAATCCGACACGGCTTGCAATTGCTCGAGGTCCCACCTGCCTTCGGCGGAGTTAAAGGTGATACTCCACTCCCGTTCAAGCGACGGCCCGGGAAGTGATCTTCTCACGAGGTAGACATCCAAGTGCAGGTCGTCCTCGATGGCCGCGTGGAGCGCCCACGGCTCCGCGTCGAAAGCAAGAGCTCGAGTGCGAAGGCCAGCATGCCGAAGAAGGAAGCTGCCACCTAGGACGGGGAACTTCTGCAAGACCTCTACCGGCAAAGCCCTGGCGCCCGTCCCAGTGAGCTCTGCAGCGTCGATGGCAAGGACGGGGACGTCTCCGGTGGCCTCGAGGAAAGTGATCGCATAGGTGTTCGCGTTCGAGCATGCACAGAATACATACGGTTCAGCCGTCACTTGAAGCCGGCCGGTGTGCAAGTCTGCTTCCATGAAGACTTGAAGCTGCTCTGCCGAAAGATCGGCAGGGAGCTTGCGGGTCGATCTCGAGCCCCAAAGTACCTTGAAAGAACCGCCAAGGGTCGCTCCCGGCGAGGCAGACATGGTGAATGCCTGCACCTCTGCGACTACGGAGATCGCCGTCGTGATCGTTTGGATCTCGCGGATAAAAGTAGCCCCCCCTCCTGTGGTGACAATCGACTGCACCTCGTTTACCGCGAGCCTTTTGTAGGGCGCACCGACTACGACGATGTCCCCCATCACGCCAACGGCAGCGCCGAAGAAGTCCCGTGATTCGTTGTCGTGTGACATCACCTCGAACTCCGCTGAGGACTTAACGCTGACAGACAAGGAAGCGAACAGAGTGTATGGCGTCTGGTCAGGGCGCAACTGGAAGCGAAGCTTATACTCCGATCCTCTCCTCGGGATCATCAAGGAAAGAAACTCTGCGACTCCTCTGTTCAAAAGTTGCATTGTGGTGCCTCGCAGCTGACCAGAGGTCGGGTTCAGATGTGTATCAGCGTCGAGGGTAGGCACGGCAGACAGCCGGCGGATGCTCCCTCCATTCAGATTCAAAGCAGATGATGCGGAACGAGACCGCGCTTCGTCTGCATAGTAGTCGAGGTCAGAGGACGTGTCTCCTACCTCGACGATGTAGGTGAAGGCTAGTACACGAGATCCACTTCCTCCGGAGTAGTACGCACGCCTGACATACTCGCCAGCGTCCATCTCCAGGAAGGGACTTCCATCGACAGCGACGCTGTGGGAGAACGTTACCAGGATGGGCAGTCTGGCACCCTCCCCATAGACTCCGTCGGCCACGCCAATATCAATCTGAGTTACGAACGGCACCTGTCCCTCTACAACAATGTCAGCATTCGCTGCAAGACTTCCTCTGGAGCCTTTGTAGGGAAGGACAAGGTCCGCAGGAGTTGCTGAGGTTGTCGAACGGATAAAGATGCCGCCGTCAGCAACGGCGAGCGCGTGGGAGTCTACGTAGTTCAGGTCCACACTGGCGTCCCCAGGCTGTATGGCATACGCAAAGCGTAGGACTTTCGTGCTGGGCCCGGACTGATAGACCGCACGCCGCTCTGTCGGCCCCAGTTCCAATCTGAGGTGAGGCGTTCCGACAGCTTCGATGTGCCGAGAGAACGCCACCTCGATCACGATCGTGTCGCCCACCGTGTATGTGCTCGATGCACTGGTGCTGGAAACATTCGTGACTATTGCTGGAGTAGTGGCGTCGATCACGATGGAGTTCATGCCTTGCGCCAAAGGACTGCGGGAACCTGGGATTCTCAAGAGCGCATCTGTTGTCGGATGTGTTGATTCTCTCTTTATTGTTCCAAAGTTCTGCTCCAGTGCGTCCTCGCTGTGAACGGTCAGCTCCTTCGTGCTGTCGCCCTCCTGTACAACGTACTGAAACACCAAGAGTCTTGGCGTTGAGGCAGCCGCCAGGTACGTAGCGTATCGGTCTCGTGCGCCTGTCTCGAGTCGAAGCCTGGGAGATCCGCTCACGACCACAGGCAGATCGAATTCGACTTCCACCTGGATCTCTTCGCCGGCTGCATAGACGCCGTCGTAAGGGGACGTCGTCTTGCTGCTGCGAACCAGTACCACCGCAGGCGCGGACGGATCCAAGGCAATACCCGAGCTAAGGGGGGGGATGTTGGTTGCATCCAGGTCCACGAGTTCTCCATTCCGGTTGCCAAGTCGGCAAAGAACACCGTCGCAGTCTACAGGAGTGTTCAACAGATCAACGTTGAGCCAGTCTAGATTCGCTGTGGTGTCGTCAAACTGTGCATGATAGGCGAAGGTCAGCGTCTCGGTACCAGTGCCGCTGGCGTACTGCGCGAATCTTCCCGTGCTCATCAGCAGGCGGGGCGGCGAGTCCCCAAGCAGCAGTATCTCATCCTCGAAGACGCAGTCCACAAGGATCGCTTCACCTACGCCGAACACGCCGGGAGGATGCAGCGCAACGATTCTCAAGAGTCGGGAGGGCCGGGACACGGTGGTATCTACCACGACCCCAGGTGAGATCGGAACCCCAATGGAAGGAGAACCGCCGCTTGTAGGAAGATCTATCTGGGCATTCGCCTGCGGATTTGCGGACGCACGCCGTATGTAGAGCGTGTCGCTTGTTTCTCCGCATGCCTCATTGATACACAGGGCGTTTGGGGTGATGCGATACGCCAACGGGTTGGCGCTGTCACCAATTCGGACAATGTACTCAAAGATCAATGATGTCGTGCCGCTTCCATATGCGAACTCTGCGGCACGTTCTACGTCACCAGCCACAAGAAAAATGGTCGGAGTAGACGGGTCACTGACCACCACCGGCTTGGAGAAGCTGACGGAGATCTGCACCGTGGCGTCAACGCCAAACACGGTGCCAGGGGTGGCTCCCATGACCAAGACGCCCGTCACTGATGGCACTTCGCCATCCACCACCAGGGCTTTCTGGTCCGCGAGGCGCTTCGACGCTGCGCGCAGCGCTGATAGGGAGACGTCCGCATCAGTCGTTGGGTTCGTCGACGACCTGCGTACGGCTCCGCCCTCTCCATACGCGAATGGCGTGTCACCAGCAGCGTCTAGGTCAGCCACTGAGTCAAGAGCTTCGACAACATATCGAAAGAGCAGAGCCGTACTCCCGCTGCCAGAAAGATACCTCGCCGCGCGTGGGGAGCTCGCTGCATTCACATTCAAGACGACGCTGCCGAAGACCGTCACGGGCTTGGTGAAGCCGACGACGATGTCGATGACGTCACCTACCGTGTAAGTCCCATCCGCGGAAGGCGACGTCACACCTACTGATGGATCAACCATGGGAGTGGACGTGTCTATGGTGATGGTCTTCGTGGAGCTGATCGACGTGTTGAGCATTCCCAGTGCAAGTGATGCATGCGTCGTCGGCGCCGTCGACAGCCTCTTGATCGAGTCAGCTGCAGACGGGAGGCTTATGTTTGCGGTAGTATCCACGTCAAGGCTTGCGATGTCTTGACCTCCGCAAACGGTGTATCTGAAGCGAATCTCGTTGGCTCCAGATCCTGCCACGTAGGCCGCGGTCCCGCCGTTGTTGAGCTGCAGCAGGGGCGTCCCTGTCACAACGATGGAGTAGCTGAAGAGAATGCCGATGAAGATGTCTTCTCCCACGCCATACTCACCGCTCGAGGTCGGCGTCGATGCAGATTTCGCGTAGGGCGGGGTTGTGTTGATGACGATCCCTCCAGAGTGCGAAAGGGATCCGTTTGTGCCGGGAACTGGCAGCGTGGTATCGACGCCCCGTCCGAGGTTGTCGCGGATCTGACCGACGCCACTGTACAAAGAAGCGACGTCGACGTAGCCAAGGCCCATGGACGCGTGTCCGGGTGCGACCACGTAGGAGAACTCGAGTGCTCGTGTTCGTACGCCGGAGTTGGAGACGTTGACGTGGAGGTTGGACGCTCCCACGTCTAGCTGCAAGGTTGGCATTCCTCGAGTGACGTCGGCGGTCACCTCCCCCGTGAACGCGACGAAAATGATAATCTCTTGCCCGGCTCCGCATACGCTGCAAGGAGCCTCTGAGTAGACACTGCTGACCGCGACGACGCTTGAAGCGGAGGTGTCTACAACTACGCCTTGCCGGACCGAGGGGCTCTCCTGAAGGAATGCCTCGACTGCCGCGCTGGTCTCGCCGGTCACTGTGTTGCCGCCTGCATCATGCACTGCCAGGACAGGCTGGTTGCGGAAGGGCTGGCCTCCGGCCCAGGCGTCGCCGTCCGGGACCTCCCGTATTACTTGTAGTGCGACTGGGAAGCCAACATACACGGTGAAGAAGTCAGACAGAAGCGCAACACTCGTGGGGACGAGACTGCCTGTCGTTGTGTTGGCGACGAAATACGTAAAGGAGATACGATAGTCCACCCCGGCTTTGTCAATGGCAAGTCCATGGAAAGTGCAAACACCGCGGACCACAGCCGCCACGGCGCTCTCCAATCTTGTGAAGGACCCATCGCTCGGATTGTCTGTTATATGTGCCTTGACGACGCTCGTCGAATCCTCTTCAAGAAGATTTCCGCCCGCGTCAAATGCCAGGAGCTTTGGCTGGATTTCAAACGCTTCTCCGCCGACGATGCTCCCGCTTGTCAGATCCTCTGCAGACTCACAGTACGCGACCTGGCCCAATCCCACCGCAAAAGGGGGGGATAACAAAGTCCTCCCCCCGGGCAACGACAGGTCGGTAGTAAAGTTTGCCACATAGCCCGAGCCGGCCTTGTTGATGTAGAGGCCCGCAAAGCGCGCGGTCCCGTTTACGAAGGGCGCCGAGAGGCCAGCCGCTGATCGGACGGCATCGCCGGTAGGGCTCACGGCCAGCGATACGTGCACGTGTCCACCAGCTCCCGGTGTGTGCAGAGCGTTGCCGCCACGGTCAACGACGACCAATTCCGGTTGCGGGAAGATCGGAGATCCACCTGTGGCGGCGCCAAGTGGCGTGGCAAAGGCTAGTCGATGTGCTGGCCCGACGCTCACTGGAAACGCTTCCGAATCAACGAAGTGCGTGTCCACGAGCGTCGAATCAGTGGCGATAAGTCGCAAGCGAAACCCTTCCCCGGCTTCATTTATATAGAGGCCCTTCAGCGCTGCAACGCCGCCGGTGAAGGCGACCAGGTGGTCTGCAGGATCCGTCGATCCCTCCTCGCTGCCGTTCTCGAAAAGGAGCTGTTCATGCCCAGAAAGGGAGTCGCGAAGAGTGGCATAGCAAAAGCCGTCGTACGCAGCGTCAAGGACACCGTCCTCCAGGAGGTACACAATCGGTTGAGAGTCAAACACGACCCCCCCCCGAGCGCCACCCGGTTGCTGGAGAAGCTGCATGTACCGCTCGCAGGACGTCAATTGGATGGACGCTATGATCCATAGGCCGAAGCCTTGAAGGTTCGTACCCGGACCCCTCATGGAAGAAGGGAACCGCGCAGCCGATTCATCGGAGAAGCAGCAGCTTCAAGCGCCGCCGCACAGCCCGGAGCCAGTGCAGTTGTGCTTGCCGGAAGATGACGCTCCTCTCACTCCATGACTGCGCGGAAAGAGCAGCTCCAGATAGAAAGGGTGGCTCCGGTCGCCTCCCTTCGGCTTCCACTGCCTGGGCTGACAATTCGCGTGCAGGCAGAAGCCTCGGTCACATCGAAGGCCGACGCGCGAGCGCTCAAGCCGAAACACCGTCATGTCCTCGGAAGCTACGCGAAGAAGCCTTCGAGGACTGCTCAGCTCCGTAGCGACGCGGGCTTCGTCGCGGGCAGCACATGCAATCCCGGTCCTGGAGGAATGGACGGCCGGAGGAAGGTGCAGATCATGGGATAGCAGGTGCTGCGCTTCGCGGTCAGATACTAGGGAACTAGAGTACAAGGCTGAGTACCTTCCCAACAGATGTAGTGTACAGTACCCTACCTGGTACGCCTGTGTACACCCTACTGGCTTACTACTTTCAAGAACTTCAAAAATCCAATCTAAATTCAATATTGTAAAAATTCTGAAGTCTCTCGTGAACATCTGACATGATCTGGGGTGTTACGTTACATTGGATTCTGCTGGCTTAAATTCTGAATTTCGAAATTGCATACAGTAATCAAGAAAGTGAAAGGCAGTTCATTGGCTACATGCTGCGAGATACGGTATTTAAAACCCGCAATA